>JAXGGA010007862.1:0-60094 GCA_038373865.1 Uloborus plumipes
TCAAATACAGTGGTTATTGAGATTTTTTATAAACATATAAGGTTTCTCATCCTGAAAAATATTAAATAAGATTTATGCATCTTATCAATCAAGTTTAATAAACATTAAATTAATAAATTTAATGAAAATTATTTCTCATTCTTTTAAACTAACTTGTTTTGCCGTGAAAAAAGTTAAAAATTAAAACTCAAATCCAGCTTTTAAAATAGTTTTGTTTAAATATTTTTATAACTATCAATTTGTTATCTTATCAATCAAGTTTAATAAAAATTAAATTAATAAATTTAATGAAAATTAATTCATATTCTTTTAAATTAACTTGTTATGGAGTGAAAAAAAGTTAAATATTAAAACTTAAATCCAAATTTTAGAGAGTAGTTTTGTTTAAATGTTTTAATAACTATCAATTAGTTATCTTATCAATCAAGTTTAATAAAAATTAAATTAATAAATTTAATGAAAATTAATTTGCATTCTTTTAAATTAACTTGTTATGCAGTGAAAAAAGTTACAAATATTAAAACTTACATTCAGTTTTTAAAGAAGTTTTGTTTAAATGTTTAAAAACTATCAATTAGTTATCTCATCAGTCAAGTTTAATAAAAATTAAATTAATAAATTTAATGAAAATTAATTATCATTCTTTTAAATTAACTTGTTATGCCATGAAAAAAGTTAAAAGTATTAAAAGTTAAATCCAGTTTTTAAAATAGTTTTGTTTAAATGTTTTAATAACTATTAATTAGCTATTTTATCAATCTAAAAATCTTTACATCAAAGTGATTTTTTTTTATTTTGAGTAAAAGCAAAACGAAATTAATTAGTACTCAGTGTACAAATCTGCTAAATACTTTTGATCAAACTATTTATTTATTTATTTATTTATTAAAATTTATTATTTCAAATTAAAATTTAAAAAAAATCACTTGTAAAAATTTATTAAGTATACCCAAGACACACAGCACTTAATGTACCCACTTCATTTTTAAAATAAAAAAATCTGTTACAGTAATTCCTCGAAGCAATAAAGCCACATTCAAAAGCCATATGTTTCATTTTTAAAATGCTAGTTACCATTATTTACTCCCGAGCCCTTCAATTATGATTAGGATTGCTTATTACACTTTATTTTAATAACCTAAAACTCCAAAAGTTTACTTCAGTGTCTGAAATCAGAAATTGTCAAATTCATTTGAAAATGTATTTTGATTATCAATATCAAATTTAAACATGTTTTGGATAGAAATTTAGGTTTTTGACACTTATGTCAAAAACCATGTCAAAAAGTGGTTTTTGACATGACGGTAAAAACCACGGTTAAAACCGGATAAAACCTCTGACTGTCAAAAACTTGCCAACCCTGGATTTTAATATCCTTTTTTGTTGGGTACCAGGTCATGTTGGCATCACTGGAAATGAGGCAGCAGATACAGCTGCCAAGTCAGCAAGTTCTAATATAGAAGATCTCGTGCCTTTTCAAAGACATCAAAAAGTATATTACGGAATGCCTTAATAACGACTGGCAACTTCACTGGGATGGAGAAACACATAATAAATTGCACTCCATCCAGTCATCTGTAAAAGGCTTCAAATCAATAGGAATTACGAGAAGGGAACAAGTCGTTATTTCCCGTCTCCGTATCGGCCATACGAGATTCACGCATAAGTATCTTCTTTTCCGCGAACCAGCTCCGGTGTGCAATACGTGCAACGTTACTCAGACAGTGTTGCACATTTTGTGTAACTGCCCAAATTTTAACCAATCTCGTTTAAAGTTTTTTAATTGTTTTTATCCAACTTTGATGGATTTGTTGGGGGATGTACCTCATCCTAATTTGTTCCCGTTTCTTAGGGAAATTGGCTTTTTGTGTATGATTTAGTTTTCTTTGTTTTCTCGACCTTGTTTTTATGTGTCGTATTTGTTTCGTTTATTCTATTATTGGTTTTAATTGAAACTTTTTAGACTGTTTTTACATTTGACTTGTTCAAAATTTTAAAATTTGTAAATATCATTCTTATAAATGTTGTAAATAATTTTAGAAGTTTTATGTCCATCGTGTTTTACTACTTGTAGTTTTAGCAAATCTATTTAAAAAAAAAAATTCGTTTGGCGCAGCATAGCCTATAAGGCTCTTGTGCCTATAAATCTAAATAAACCAACCAACCAACCAACCAACCAAAGGTTTTAAATCCTTAAGGTCTAAAAGAAGGGACCAAGTCATACTATCTCGGCTTCGCATTGGTCACACGAGATTTACTCATAAATATCTTCTTTGCCACGAGCCTACACCTACATGTCTTAAATGTAATGTAAACCAGACAGTGTTCCACATTTTATGTAACTGCCCAAATTTTAACCGTGTACGTTTTAAACATTTTAATAATTTTTATCTTTCTTTGACCGAATTACTTGGGGATACACCCCATCCTAATTTGTTTCCCTTTTTAAATGAAATTGGTTTTATATATCTAATTTAGTGGTTTTATCTTTGTCTTGAGTGTTTTGTCTTTGTTTTGTTATGTATCTGATTTTACTAAATATTGTCAGTCCTTTCTTTCGCTTGTTTAGTTTGGATTTCAAACATTATCTATGCGTGTTTTAAAATGTTTTTAAAATCTTATATGCTTTATGGGTTGTCATCGTTTGGCGCAGTATAGCCTATAAAGGCTCTTGTGCCAGAAAACCCAAAACAACCAACCAACCAACCTTAGTGTATGGCCCTTGGATGGGCTTGAAAGAACGTCTATGTTTCTTCCCTAACATACAGGGTTCACAATTGACAGTATTTTTGGAACTTATGTTTCGTTTAAATCCATACACACAATTTTGTTTTACCGGTTCAAGAATGGTATCATAATTTATGTAGCAAAACCTTTTGTGCCACATCGCAAAATCAAGGCCTTTGCTTTCTGAGACATTTGCCTGAGGAACATTTTTTTTCGTTGAACAAAAAAATTTTGGTTTCACAAAATAGTCTATTTTCTAAGTAAGCTGTGAACAATTTAACACCTTAACTAAACACACAAATTCAACCTGGATACCACCTCAGGTCAAAACCCAAGCTATCAAAACGCGAAGCGGAGTTTAAATTTCTCCTTAGTGACGGAGCAAAATATACTTTATTTAATGTAAAATGTTAACGGAGCCATTATCTGATATAACTTGGAACATTATTTCCCCTACTTCCTCTATTTTGCCCTCATCACTCACTGTCCAAGTGTTACAAACAATGAAGATAGGAACAGGATTACACATAGCATATATTATACCAAACTTAATTTTGCTGTTAAAAAAAACGGAGACCTTTGTGGATAATTGCCGCAGAAAATGTGTGGGGGGGGGGTGCTATTTTGAAGTGCGCCCTTTGAAGATTTGGGTTAGCGCCCTCATGGGGGAGCCAGCCCGCCCCTGCCTTCAGCTTTATTATTAGTAGAGATAGAGATAATTATAGTTACAAACTGTAATGACTATCATTTCTTTTTGCAAGCAGTGCATAGCCCACGCATGCTAGCGATGTGAACAACTCTCTGTTGTAAGACTGTTGCCACTCAAATAACAAACTAAATTCGTTACATTTTCTTTTAACACAATTATGAAGCTTAACAGCTCACAATTCAAAAGAATATGTTCTACATCTCCCTTAGCTTTTCCACAAAGTTAACAGTTCACTAACCTAAAATAAAACAAATAGCTATTAAAGCTACACTGTGTCCTGTTGAAACTTGAGTTAACAAGAAGTTGGTGGAAAACAACTTGCACTTAAGCAATGAAAAACAGTTAGGAAAAAATCACTTGGTCCATACTGCTTTTGATGAGACAAGAAATTCTGCATTCCAGTCAGATATTTTATAATATTACATGTGAAATATTTTCATAAATTGTCTCCTACTTCCAATTGAGATTGGAGGAAAAATTATTTTTTAAAAGTTTCTTTCGTATAAAAGATTTTATTTCCTCCTTCGGCCACTTAAAGTGACGCTCTGCCTTTATACATTACAGAAACTTCAATCTCATCACAATTTAACTGGGTGATGCATCCTAGATAATCTACAGACTCGTTGTAAGATATTAAAGTTAGAAAGAGCCATAGGAGCTAGCACTGCCCTTTAGAATATGATTTAAATTTGTCTTACCTGCAGAGTAATTGAAGCTGGAAGGGAAGCAATATGAGTGGTGAACACAGGGCAAGAACAAAAGAGCAATTAAAAGGATCATAATTAAGTAGAATCTGATAAAAGGAATTTTATTGAATGAATTATATGACGAGAGATTTACACGCGTTCGCAACACGGACGATCCATTCGCAGTCTCCCCTTATACCAGAGGAGGAGAAGTTAAGGGTTCAGAGAGTTCCTTTTGGCTGGGGAAGTGGTGCCATCTACAAGGGGTTCGCACTGAACACTCGTAATAACCCAATTATGTACTTTAAGATATGAAATAATTTCCATATTTTCCACCACCATAGCTGAATTTGTCTGAATGAAATAAAGCATTATCCAAAGTCAAAATTGCTTTGCAAGATAGGATTTTTTTTTCTTCTGAAATAAAATGCTTGAAAACCATAATTTAAAAGTTTCTTGATTTATCTAGGCACTTCCTTGATTTGTATAATTTACTGTATGGGCACAAAATGACAAACTTTATTGACGAGCAGTAGTTTTTAGTTATCAAACATTTAAGAAACTCTGAAAAATCTTCCATTATAATTCAGAAGAAGAAACAGATTGGAAATATGTTCCATGTTAACTCGTTCAACATCGTCATTGTCTGAGAAAATGTAACGTTCACCGCCACCCTTATGTTTTCTTAAAATTTTCACGTAATAACATTCTGGAGTTTCAGGATCTTGAGCAATTATTTGCCCCACATATTCTTTTGGTGTTTTCCCACATTCACTCGGATAATTGACGGATACCCATTAGCCTACAGGGCTTGTGGATGGCCGGAAAAGAGCATTGTCTTGTTTTTATTTCTTTTATCAAATCGACATATCTTGGCAGTTTTTGTAGATATTTTTCTCTTTCAGACAAGATTTGTCTGGTAGTGTTTTGAAGCTTATGGCTTTAGGTACAATATTATGCTTTTTTCTCCTCCCTTGCTTCTTTCAACCTTTCTCTCTTCAACTTGTCGGCTGTAAAGACCTCCCCGCAATTTCCTTGTATTTACCATATCTTTGATTTGGAATTCTTCAAAGCTGCCTTGACAGGTAAAGATTGGTCAGGGGATAAGGTCATTTAAATCGCAGCCATTAGCTTCTTCATTGAGGATGGGTTAATTTCTCCCGCATCTGTACTTGGTAGTTGGCATCATTAACCTACAACAGGTTTTCTGCTTGCGAGATCTGTGACTGTAATAGATTATATAGCCGCTCTAGTAAATATCGAAGGAAATTAACATAAATACAACACATAGGACACAAATGCACTCATCTAAGTTGTTAAGGAAAACTAGGAGTTCAGTTCATTACATGAAAGGAAACTTAAAATATTGAAATTTTAGTTGTTAGCTCTTTATTCAATGATGAAAAAAAAACTTGAAGGATTTCTTGCATAAATACAAACAATATCACATATAGAAAAGTGCAATTTCTCCAAACTCAAAATTATTTTTAAAAATGTCCCATTTTTGTTAGTTTTGTTTTAGCATTGTTGTCTTGGGACAAACTCCTTTTTTTCTGTTTTTGTTTTTCAACATCAGGTATAGTAGATGATGAAGTTTCAAGTTCAGGATTGCTACACAATGTTTTAGTACTGTTGTCTTGAAACTAACCCTTTTTTTCCTGTTTGTTTTCATTATCAGATGTAGTAGATGATGGAGTTTCAAGTTCATGATTGCTACTCAATGCTCCAGAAAACTTTACAGTAGGATTTCTGGACTGAAATGTCTGCTGATAAGTAGCCCAACAATGCAATAAATTTCTTCCAAAGTTCTCTGGAGAGGTTCATGCACAGGATCATCACTGCCAAATATATCACATGGTCTGGCGCCCATTGAATGTAAATAATATTTAACAGTTTGAATAGCATCTAAACTTTCCATATTTAACAAAGTTCTACTATCAGTAACTATATCGTCCATCCAGTTGAAGGCACTTTCAACTGATGGACCATGAAAACAAGACAGTAAAGCCTTTACCATTTTGGAAAGTTTGGGATATTTTTGTTTGTTCCCATTTTGAACATTTATGACATGGGTCCAAAACGGAATCAAACTATCATTCTGCTGAGATAGAGAGCTATCCATCTGATATTCCTTTAACTCTGCATCTAAGAGAGGTATGTCTTCTTCTAGAATAGCAGTAGGCAATAATTTTGCCAATTTTAACACGGCAGTGAATGTTGTTGTTACACCTCTTAAGGATGAATTAAGGGCAAATAAATTAACACTGAATTTTTCAATGGCAATGTTTTTGTCATGTATTCAGCACATTTAGAATAAGCAACTTTAAAATTACCATCATTTTTCGAAAATGTAGCATTTACCCTTGTGAAAATTAGTCTATCAGGAAGAAAATTTAATCTGTCAGTGACATCAATCTTTAAAACGTCATTAAATGAATTAATACTTGTAACTAATTCATGTTTTAAGAAAAAAGCCAAAAATGTTTTCGTCAAACTAATCAGCTCCACATGCAGTTCGTGCAAAAGGCATTCTTTCCTCTGGAACAGTTTCACATATCTATTAAAGTGTGGGAGAACTGCTTCATAAATTTTTATGAAAACTTTTTTTGCTCGTCAAACAGCCTTTGAATAATCCTGTTTTTCCGGGTTTTACCTTTTGCAGTCAAAATTTTCTTTTTCAACAGATTTTGAATTTTTTTTTATTGATCTTATTTCTTCTTCACTCAGTTGTTTTCTTTCATAAATATCTTCAGGGGTCCCGCTGGGTGCTCAAAGCTGGGTCCCGAGGACCCATTGTTTTTGAAAAAATGGGTCCATTTTGAAAATAGTGGGTCTCCCAACTCCGCAAGAAAAAAGTGTATATATATATATATATATATATACACACACACACACACACACACACACAAGAATACAGAAATACATACAATTAAAAAAATGAAAATACATGAACTTCAAAACCTGTACTGAACTGCGCAAAGCCGCCAGAAACAAAAACTGCACAATAATATTGAAAATTGCAAACAAAATGAAAAGATGAAAACCAAAATACAAAAACGAACCAAAGCGCAGCATTTCATCAGGGGGAAGACCACGACTTTGGTTCGAAAAGGCTATTTCTGTATAACATGTGGGAGGGTCCCAAAAACATGTCATCTCCCCCGAGAGCCTTGAAAGAAACCAAGAAAACTCACCTTCAAATGGAAGGAACATGGAATGTAGAAAAGCCACTTGAACAAACCTCGAAGACAAATACAACATCTGAGTGAGACTGAAAACTAAGCATGCAGCAGGTAGGAAATAAACGAAGTTACGGTTGCAGTTGAGTGTGATTGAAAATGAAGTATCCCAAAGGCAGGAAAAATAAAAGCTACGGTTACAGTATATTTTCTGGACGCAGCCCGGATTTTGGTTCGTTTTTGTATTTTGGTTTTAATCTTTTCATTTTGTTTGCTATTTTCAATATATATATATATAAATATATATATGCAGAAGTAATTCAATTGAATATAATGTTGAATTAAAACTATTAATACATAAGTAAAAAGTAGTATGTACGAAAATCGGTATTCATAATTATTTTATTACTGTTTTAGAATATTAGCGACACAATTACATTGATTTGATAAACTTTACATATGTATTAAAAAAATTAAAACATTCATCAGGTTAAACATTTAAAATTAAGAAGGAAATATTGTCTTTCTAAATACAAATTAAAATTGAGATCCACCAAACCGATTTTTCTTTAAAAAAAGTGTTTGCTTTTTCAATAATGCTTTTTGATTCATTTAAAGAGGATCCCTCTAAAGATATCATCATTAAATTCTTAAGTTTTTCCTCCTTTAAGGAACTTCTTTGTGATGTTTTAATGCGTTTCATGCAAGAAAATCCGCGTTCGGCATCTGACGAACTAACGGGAATCAGATGCTATTTCTGCTAACTTGATCAACTCTGGAAATTCATCTTTGTACTGGATTATTAATGTAGTTATATACTGTTTCATGTCATATGATCGAAAATTCATAGTGATTTGTTTAAAATGGTTAATCTTTTTAATGCCTTCTGCATTAATTAATGGAGAGTTCCCTACGCAATACTTGGATATTAAAATGTTTAATTCTTCCTCGCCATACAATTTTAAGTTATTTGCTGATGGATAAGATTTAGGATTTAAAATTTTATCAAATGGTGACAAAATGCTTAAGGATTCTTTGCGAAAACGATCTTTTAAATTTTTGACTACTTCCTGCACAAAATCTGTCTTAATTTTTTCAACATCCACAATAGGACCTTTCTTTGACATCATTACCTTTTGATAGGTAGTTTTTTCATTAGTACTCTCAAAATTCTTGAAGAATTCTTCATTATCCCTCTATTAAGTTTTAAATCGGAAATTACACTGATAGTACTCCTTATCACGGGTTCAATTTTTGATAAACTAATGTTTTGGTACTGAAACATGTTGTTTAATTTCTTCATAGTGGCTAATATGTTCAAAATAGCATGTTGTAAATAAATAAAACTAACAGTTTTCATTTTTTGAAGTAAACCTTTTGCCTTAGCTGCATGAATGTCATTTGCTCTTTCACT
The DNA here is from genome assembly GCA_038373865.1 of Uloborus plumipes. Taxonomy (NCBI): domain Eukaryota; kingdom Metazoa; phylum Arthropoda; class Arachnida; order Araneae; family Uloboridae; genus Uloborus; species Uloborus plumipes. The sequence goes on from JAXGGA010007862.1 coordinate 8,716, forward strand.
AATGTGTTCGAGAGTGTCTATAACAGGAATATGATTTTATTACAGCATGAACAGCTTGATATAAACTTAACCACCTAATTTGCTTGGGTTCTTTTAATTTTATGTCTGGATTTTCATTACTCTCAGTTATTAGACGCAAAGCTGCTGCCCTATTTGGACTATCATCAAAAAAACGGTACAGCTGTGACAATATCAGCTCTATTTCTTTTACCCTTGCTATTTGCTTAGCTGCTTGTGAAAGTGCTAAAGAAACTATGTGTGGCACACCGGTAATCCGCGATTGACACCTGATTGAAAATAAAGTCGAAGTAGGGCCGAAGAAAGGTGGTGGGCATTAGTGGATGAGATAAGAAGAGTATTCCGCCAACCCTGTAGATGGCCGCACATAAGGCAAAGGATACGCGTATTGTGTAGGCCCTGTGCGTATCCACTGTCTTTAAATTACCCCATCGTAAAACATAACTCTAGTGCTTTATTCTCTCGGTATTGCCGAATCGGTACTGCCGAAACTGCTTTAACTTTTAACCCCATAAATCTCTTAGCTTTTATAATGTGATGTTTCAAAACTTCAGCAGCTTGGTCCTTGTGCTCAAGGGGATACAATGAACTTCTACAAGAATAATCATCAATAACTGACAGAAAATATCTTTCACCTCTCCTACCAGGGACATAGCTCGGACCCGTGTTAACCTATGCTAACGTAAATACGAGGCCGAGGTAGTGTGGTCGGCAGAAGTGAAAGGAACAGATAGGCATTTTTAACAAACAGTATAAATTTATTTTAACCAAAACAATGTAAATATTCAAAAATTTGAAGTTTCAAAAAAACCCCCCAATTTTAGTTAGAAAAATTTAAGAAGTCCTAGAACAGAATTTGGAGTTCACCCATTAGAATATTCACAATAATACCATCTCTGGAATGGAAGTCCACCAGTTACAGCTGGTACATAGTCCACCTTTCTGGGTATGGCGTCACAGTCCACAGCTCAACTTCAATTTCTGCCGCTTGTCTGGTATACAGGCCTGACGAAGCATTCAATTTATCCGAGGGATAGACACAGCCAGACACCAGAAAATTATTACTCTGAAGGAGCCAGTTGGTTTGGTCTCCGCATGACCAAAGTGGGAAAACAATTTACAGCTATATGAGTTTCATCTTAGGAACTTGAAGATTTTTACAGCGGTGGAATGATAGAACTGTCCGCAGTGACTAGTAGGTGTGACTCTCAAAGTCCCCGAACATAAATTCGTTCGGCCAAATTCTTAAAAAACATATTAAAGTAAAATTACTAAGTATGCCTGCATGGTATTACATAAGTGGTTGAAGGCACCAGCCTTTTCAAAAAAATTACAGCACCACTAAACGAAAAGCACGCCCCGCGTGCACGCAGAAACAACACAGCGCAAGGACAACACTAAGACATTACAAGACAGATTTTGAACACACAGCTTGGAAAGTCTACCATTCTTATAGTTGCAGACGATAAAACGCAGTGGCGTGACGTCGAGACAGAATTTAAATAGAACTTTAGTAAAAATACAACTCAACTTTAAAAAACACAGCTTAGGGAAATTTCTTAAATTGTTTACCCTCTTCGAGGAAGCAAGTTGTTCCTCAACACTAAAGCTCTGACGTCACACCATTACGGAAACATGCACGTTCTATCACTAGTGATGGGATTGTTTGCCGGTGTGCTAGGATGAAAAATAAAAAATGGGTTTTTTTCCCCGGGACGAGCAGGCAAAGAAAGTAGGTGCAAATTAACATTTTATTTTTTTTTTTTAAACAATTCGTTTAGGGACTTTCTCCAAGAAAAAAATAAAGGGCCATGCTAACAACCCCAAATGTCACAATGCAAGAGTTCTAATGGTTGACTTGATTTAATTTTACCAATGGGTTTAAAGGAAACTCTCCTGAATTTACCCAAATTGCATTCTTCACAATCTATTTTGTGCTTCTTAAAAATAGGAAGACCTCTGGCACTACACAAGTCTCCAGTATGTTTAATACTATCAGTATTTACATGTGCATATCTTTTATGCCACAATCCAATATTCTCAGTTATGTTACATTCAAAAGATACCTTTTTTTGAAAATGACTAGAAATTTTAGGATACACATAGTAAACACCATTTTCTAGGGTTGCTTTGAACAAAAATTTACCTTCATCATAAACCTTCATGAAGCCCCTACCCTCTTCAAAGGTAGCGCCTCCCTGGTCAAAACGTGGACCAGACAACAAATTATGTCTTAAATTTGGAGAATACAAAAAATTTTCAATCTTACAGTCTGACCCTCAAAAGCAGCAATAATATCACCCACTTCTTCGGTAGGAAAAGTGTGGGATTGCACGGCAACAGCCATTTTTCTATCATTTACAGGTGAAAATTTTGAAAAAAGTTCTGTTATTACAAAAATGATGACTGACAGCTGTGTCAAAGACAAAACTCAAAGAATCTGACTTTACATTGTTAAAGTTAGCTTCGGAGATGAAGAAAGCTTTATACTCACACCTATTTACTGATGAGGGATCTTGATCTCTTCTAGGCACCTCTGCGTCCTCGTCTGTTACTGGGAAAGCCTCTGGTAGTACCTCTCCTTCTGGGGAATCCTCTTCCTCTCGGAGCATCCGGCACTGCCACTGTGCAATTTCTCGAAATATGGCCGTACTTTCTACATCTGTAGCACTGTACACCTGTAATCGTTGAGGTAGAAGTGGAAAACGCAGAATGTCCATCTCTCGCCATATCAATCTCACAGAGTTTGAGTCGACTTTCTTCAGAAATTAGTTCCCCTACTATATCTTGAAATTTAAAATCTTCCTCCTTTTTTGCCAAAATGCTTCTGCTGATGGATTCATATTTCGGGGGTAAATATCGCAGAAGTTGGAAGCATAAATATACTTCCGAAAAACTTTTATCGATGTCAGGAATTCTCTTCCATAAATTGAAAAGTTACGCCGAAAACATGTCAATGGGTTCGTTGGCCTTTATTCTACAGCTAGTAAGTTCCGAGAATAAACTCATGTGGACCGCCCTATTGTCAGGGAAAAAATGTTCTTTAAGTTTCTCAAACGATACCTTGGGATTATGACAATTCTGGATAATCGGTCTAAATCTTGGTTCTATTGTCATATATATGAGAGAAAGTGCGATACACTGCCTTGCCAGAAAATCCTTAACGTCGCGGTCGGTAACACCAGTCTTTTCATCCACTACAGGCATTTTTTCTTCACCTATTACTATATGCTACGCATTTTTGTTAAGCAGAACAAATTTCATATCCAAACTCCATTGGACATAATTGTCCTCCCTAAGCAGGGCAATATTTATTACAGGAACTGCCATGGTGAAAAAAAATTTTTACTAGGATCGAAAAATATCACAGTCTATAAACCATTTCAAAAACAAAAAAGTCCAAAAAAAATTCAATTGAAGGCCAGCTTTCTCAAAAATCAACCATAAACTTTTAAAAGTCCTGAAAGTTGTAAAAAAGTCACAGCATCAAAAAGTCCAACTTTTCAAAAAAACACAATTCCAATTCCGAAAAAAAACGATGTATAAACGTTCAGTTTCTTCTAAGATTTCAAAAAGTCGAAATAAACGATCATCATATATGTCAAAATAATTTCGAACTTTTAATTTCGCCAATGTGCGTTAAAAGTCGGATTCAAAAAAACTAATTCCAAATTTCATTCCACTATTACAGTGAGCCCTAGAAACAACAATCTTATTTAAACTTTGTTCCATACCGCCCCCCCCCCCCCCCCCCCGGCGATAAAGTCCATTTTAACTCGTAATGTCCAATGTAAACAACACGAAAAAATTTCAATGTCCTTGCTTCTAAGCCTAACTTGACAGCAACAAACTTCGCGAAAAAACATCAGGGCAACATTCTAAAACGGAACGGCCCATAACCACTTGTTAGCCCTTTAACTGTTTAATTGACGCAGAATCCTGAATGCTATTGAGGCAGACATAAGCAGAACGAAAAATGAAACTTTGAGTAAAAACTAATAAGCCTTTATTTAGGCGTTTAAGAACATATGTACAAAATAGAAAACATTAAAGTACCTCGGAGCATTTGGCAAGTATTGGCTAGGGCTTCTACTATCTAAAACATTCTAAAACTGATTTTTACTGAGAGCTAAATCCGGAAGAAAAAGTAAATAATGTCGGTAAAACAAGCCGACCAGCGGCATGACTAAAAACAACTCACGGTAACACTTAATCCATCTCCCTATTCACACACAATCGACAGGATGGAACTGACCCCCAACTGTGAGAAACATTCGAACTAAATACTAACTATGCCAGGGCGTGGGAGCGTCCTATTGGACGAAAAGCGATGTTCTAGAAGGAATCCCCGATGACGTGGGCAACGCCTCCCAGACTGACCAATGGGAGCGTAGGTTGACGTAAACGAAAAGTCTCCCAACAAACTGTTGACTTTAACTGATTCAAGTGATGCAACATGGACTGTAAACAGCGGCAAAGACGGCCGTAAGTAAAATTTAGAAACTAGAACTATTTAATAAGGGTTTAAACTAATCGAGAATTTTTCTTACATTTGTTGAATGCCAACAGACGTCTTCGGTTCGCGCATGAGGCTCAAAGTTGGAAAAAATATGTTAAAAATGGAAATTTTCAAAAGGAAAAAAGAAAAAAAAATTGCAACTTTTTATAATGCAACTGCCATAAGCTGTAAATATTTTGTGCATTTTTAATCTAAAAAAATATTTTATAGCTTTTACATACGATCATTAGTTTTCACATCAGCCTTAAATTGGACTAAAATCGCCTACAATGTCAAATTTCGAAAATATCGATTTTTTTATTTCGAAATCGCATTACCTCTCAAAAATTGTGGTTTGGTATCCAAAATTTGGGAAAAATAATAAAAAAAAGTCTAAGTTGACTCCTTCGGTTCGCGCATGAGGCTCAAAGTTGGAAAATATATGCTAAAAATGGAAATTTTCAAAAAATAATTTGAAAAAAAAAGTAATTGTTTTCTATCGAATCTGATTTAAATTGTTAGTAGATAACATAATTTGAACCGAAAATATACATATAACTTTTAGAATATACATTCTGTTTGTGCATAAGGCTCAAAATATGAAAAAAAAAAAAAAGTCAAAAACTGAACCAGAACGCACTACGTTGGCACTGTGCCAGTATATTTTTATTCTACAGCCGACTTGTCTAGACATTACATATATTCTAGGAGACAGTTCGAAGTCCCTGCAGTCTGCACTCCCTTTGGTTGTCACTTAGTCAGCTAGACCCGCCAAACAAACAGTATCTTTAATTAGCAACTGAAAGTGGATCAAAAAGTACAGCGTGTTTAGCTTTGGGTGAGTTTTTTTTTTTTTGTAACTTTATAGCATATTTTTATGCTCAAGTTTTGTTATACTGTTCTCCGTTCTCCGACTAATAAATAATGGAACCCCGGAAAACTTCTAAACGTTTAATTGTGTTTGTCCGTTTTTTGGTGCAACGAAAGGGTTAAGTCAAAGTGTTTTACCCACATGTGCAGATGTGTTGTTAACTTGTTTTGAAGAAAAATCGCAATCTGTAAAAGGCGAACCTTTTTCAAGGATTTCAGATTGCATAAATGCTTAAATAGAAGAAATTTACTGCAAAGCTTCTATACCAATGTACAGTGGTAATACCAATGTGCGTTCTATACCAATGTATAGTGTACATTTACAAGAGATTGGCTTTTTATCACAAGAACACGAAAAATTCATTGCACACTTGAAAGAAGCAACGTCAAAAAGTTTATACTTCGCTTAACTAACAAAATGATTGAGTTTTGTCTTGAAGTTCAATTTATCTTTATCACGACTAAATGACTTTCTCAAAGTGTAGTATTATGGTAATCTTTTATCAATTTTACAATACGTACATGACTGACCGTTGGTATAGAAGCTTTGCAGTACATTTCTTCTATGAGCTATGCAATCTGAAATCCTTGAAAAAGGTTCGTCTTTTACAGATTGCGATTTTTCTTCAAAGCAAGCTAACAACACATCTGCACATGTGGTTAGAACACTTTGACTTAACCCTTTCGGTACACCAAAAAACGGACAAATAATTAAACGTTTAGAAGTTTTCCGGGGTTCCATTATTTATTATTCGGAGAACGGAGAACAGTATAACAAAACTTGAGCATAAAAATATGCTATAAAGTTACAAAAAAAAAAAAAAAACTCACCCAAAGCTAAACACGCTGCACTTTTTGATTCACTTTCAGTTGCTAATTAAAGATGCTGTTTGTTTGGCGAGTCTAGCTGACTAAGTGACAACCAAAGGGAGTGCAGACTGCAGGGACTTTGAACTGTCTCCTAGAATATGTGTAATGTTTAGAAAAGTCCGCTGTAGAACAAAAATATACCGGCACAGCGCCGACATAGTGCGTTCTGGTTCAGTTTTTGACATTTTTTTTCATATCTTGAGCTTTATGCACAAACAGAATGTATCTTCTAAAAGTTATATATAATTTTTTGGGTTCAACTTATGTTATCTGCTAACAATTTAAAGCAGTTTCGATAGAAAAAAAAATTACTTTTTTTTCAAATTATTTTTTGAAAATTTCCATTTTTAGCATATATTTTCCAACTTTGAGCCTCATGCGCGAACCAAAATAGTCAACTTAGATTTTTTATTTATTTTTCCCAAATTTTGGATACCAAACCACAACTTTTGAGAGGTAATGCGATTTCGAAATAAAAAAAATCGATATTTTCGAAATTTGACATTGTAGGCGATTTTAGCCCAATTTAAGGCTGATGTGCAAACTAAAGATCGTATGTAAAAGCTATAAAATATTTTTTTAGATTAAAAATGCACAAAATATTTACAGCTTATGGTATTTGCATTACAAAAAGTTACAGTTTTTTTTTTTCTTTTTTCTTTTTGAAAATTTCCATTTTTAACATATTTTTTCCAACTTTGAGCCTCATGCGCGAACCGAAGACGTCAACTTAGAATTTTTTTCTTATTTTTCCCAAGTTGTGGATACTAAACCACAACTTTTGAGAGGTAATGCGATTTCGAAATAAAAAAATCGATTTTTTCGACTCACCCTAATGCATAGATAGCTACCCTCAGTGTCTAATAATATTATACATGGTAAGTTTTGTGGTGATTTTTTTGAGAATTAAATTGTATCTTTAATAATTGATATTTTGAATGCCCATTAACAAATTACAGAAATATTCAAAAGGTTCTCCTAATTGCATTATTCAATTAAAAAACGTACAACTCCACCTCGAACGTTTTACTCCTGTAAGTAATGGAAAGTTGAAGTTTAAGAAAAAACAATACATCGCAATAGCTTCAAAGTTACAAGAAGCCTTTTTTCTTCAGTGCAAGAAAATAGAACAATATGATAAAGTTTTTTACTGGCAGTGAAATACTGTTGAATAAAAATTCCATCATCTGAGAGCAACTGTTAGTAAAAAAGATAGAACTGAAGATGAAATTTACTCACATGGCCAAAGCGCAGATATTCCTGAGGCCAGAGAAAGGGAGGTGAACAGTGGCAAAAGAACGTCCTTGACAAAACATGTCTGCCACTTGTGTAGGTAAGTAACTAGCTGATTGGATGATGGCTTTTCCAAAATAGCCAATCCAAGTCTGAGGTTCTTCTGAAGGTTTTCTGCAATGAGAGAGAACCACATACGAATACAATAATAAAGATGGTAATAATTTATAATATTTTAAAATCAAAGAATACAATAAATGATAAATAGAAATTATTCACAATAAACATTCTAGTTTTCACATTTTTATTTCTCAAAAATAGCTACTTAAACAATTAAATGCCAACACTCAATTTTCAAATCATAAACCCCCTTCAAAAAAAAATCTAAGCACAAGGCGTGTTTGAGTTGTATTAAATCTGCGATGAACTTAACAGCCACACATTTCACTACGGTGAGACAACAGTGACTAATTTGCATGAGAATGCCATTAGTATCATATGCTAAGTTTTGTTTTTCTTTTTAATAGTTTGATATTAGTGCAGATTTTGCTTTACAATAAGTGCATAGCAAACATATGTAAAACTATTACATAATAGCAAGAGAAGGGGTGGAGAAGAAACAAAAAAACAGCATTGAACAAAGTTTTAGTAATAAATAGAGCCTGGATTATATGCAAATGCATATGGGCATACAATATTGCATATTTTATTTTTTTGACGTTAGTACATGTAAATATACTAACTTTTTGTTATTTAATAAATGCATATTACTGCAGTTTTCACTTGCTTTAATATTTTCCTTTTTTTCAACTTTTACTTTCAATAGAGCCAGCTAAGGTTGAAAAGTAATTTTCATATTTATCAATTAAATTAAATTTTAAAAAATACAAGCTCAAACAAAAGAAAACATTAATAAACATATGAAGGGCCAGGGGAAAAAAGATGAAAGTGACCAAAAAGCGATTTCGAGAAAAACAAAGAACAAAGTTTGATTTCTCGTAACTCCTTATGCAGTTTTTCGAGTTTTCATGCACATTTCAGTTGCTTCTCATCTCCCCCCCCCCTTGTTGTTCTACCAGATGATAGTACTCCTTCATAGCCCCTAGATAGCACTAATATCTCAAAATTGACGAAAAAGTGACTTTCATCTTTTTTCCCCTGGCCCTTCATATTGTAATTTATGACAGTAAAATTAGTTAGTGGGGATATCAATTTCTAAGTACATTGTTTTAACAAGAATTTATCACCTAAATAACAAAATTAAGAAAAAGAGAGAGATGCTATTTTTAATAGTGAACAATTTTTTTAATTAGTGTATATTTTTTAGTTTTTAGTGCACATTTTAAGCATTTTTAGTGCATATATGAAAGGAATTTTTTTATGATTTTTTAGAGCATATAATCTAAACTTTAATAATAAGTTACTCCACAAATAAATTTAAATTAACAAAAAAAAATATTGGTGAAATATTAATACAGTCGACGTTCGTTATAACGACCACTCGTTATAAAGATTATCCCAATATAACGACCGGTGGGAAAACCCAACTTTATCCCAATATACTTTATTTTCTACCTCTTATAGCGACCACTCGTTATAAAGACCCTTTTCTGTGGGACAGAGATGGTCGTTATATCGAGCATCGACTGTAGTGGTGTAATTTATGGACATTCATTTTAAAAGATAATTTTTGATGTGGATATAGGAGCTGACAGTTTAAAAATAAGACAAATGAACAAAGTAAACAAACAGGAAATTAACTTACATGTCTTTGAGTTCATCTAGTCTAAAAATATGTACAGTTTCTGTGTTGCTCGATGCACTCAAAAAAGTAGAATCTTCACTGAAGGATAGGGAGTAAATTCGAACACACCTGCATACAAAGATTGAGGCCAAATCAGAGGGAAGAACAAAATAAAGCTGTAAAATTCTCTACAATCTGTGCATTAATTTTAAAAAATAAAATAATTATGATACTGCCACCATGAAAAGAATAAAAAATCACAAATTGTGAAGGGTTTTCTGTTAAGAAAATTTTAAATTATTTCACCTACAGCAATAATTTCACTAACAAAATTACAATCTAAAAGTTAAAATGTATAATATTTAAAAGTACCAAGAATCCCTTTGAGATTGGTTTTTGAGAAAGGTTTCACATTTAAAACTTAATCTTGTTTCCATAATTTGCCTTCTAAATAAAATAAACAAGTATCTAAAAAATACACTAAGCAATATTCAATGTAATAAACAAATGAAAAGTTGTAACTTATGTCATTCACGAGAAGCAATTTGATTAATTTATTAGCATTAAAAATTTTAGACAACTAACCTTTTAACCCCTCTACGGAATTCATACAATTTTGTTCCATCTATAACATTGAACACTCGTATTACAGTTCCCTAAAAGAAAAAGGAGCAATAAAAGTAAGAATAACAAAAAAATTACGATAGCGTATACCTTTAAAATGAGCAAATAAAACATTTTGAAAAATTAAACATGTAAAGAAAAACCACGCATTTATTAATAAATGTTTCTTACATTAATTGCAAAATATCGATGTTCTCCCTGTTGACGAAAGCATATAACTACAAGCCTAAAGCAGGAAAAATATGAATTTCACTATTTAAGTACTTCCATACCAAATGCTAGAATGGATAATAGAAGAACTTGGAATGTAAAGGTAACCCAGGGGTGATTGTGAGTTCATAAAAAAATACCTGAGAATTTTAAAGAAAAAGTGGGGGGGGGGGGTGTTTTTTTTTTAAACCAAGGCCCCTATTACTTAAGCACACCTAATTTTATAATTATACATACATAATAATTAATTTCCTTTTATAAACTAACACATTTCATATATTCAAATAGTTTTTACTCAAAATATTGTACATGCATTTAATTAAATTGTAAATGAGTAATAAAGTTACTTTTGAGCTGGTAATGAGCAATTATCTCTAAAACATATTTTAAGGAGAAAGCAAAAGTCTAACAGAATTACTGTTTGTTGCGCGAAAGCATTTATAAAGTAATGAAAGTCGCATTCATTACATTTTGTTGCATTTCATTTATTTGTTTCCTAACTAAGGGTAATAAGCATCAAAAGTTAAAAAGTGAGAAAAATTTGATTGCCATATCAGATGCAAATAAAATAACTTAGTAAGGTAAAAAAACATTTAGAATTTTTATCTTAGCATTTCCATTTGATGCATATTATTAATAATTATCGGTATAATCATCGAAAATTCGAAAAAGAAAAAAAATCCGGAGGTGGGAAGATAAAAGCATAATTAAAAATATTTTATTTTCGGTATTTTCGAACATGGAAATACAGTAGAGAACCAATTATCCGGGATGTTTGGGACCACAGCTATCCCGTATAACTGAATTTCCCGGTTTTCTGGATCGCTACGAAGCGATATTTGCCAATAATTTATAAAACCCAAGTTACTATAACAAATAAATGCATCCTGAAGATAAAACGATCCAGAAGTGCTTATAGATATTATAATATTTAAAATTTCTGAGCTATATGCCACTTATATGGTATTTATGAAGAAACCGTTCATATTCATTTAGGTATTTCAAAGAAAAACAAAAAAAAAAGCTCTTCATTTTTTAGAAATTGCCGAAAATGCATATTTTAAAAAGTGACGGAAAAATCGACAAAATGTTGCCGGTTTTCTGGTTTCCCGGTATTTTGGTTCCCGGATAAAAGTTTCTGTACTGTACCAGAATCGATCATGAAAATACCGGAAACCCGGTAAAATACCAGAACACAATCACCCCTGGGTTAACCCTTTATGCCCAACGGGACTCAGAAGTCCCACTTGTATTAATTAAGTATTATGATCCTTATTGGCTGGAATCATGCTGAAGCTTTTGAGTACCACTTCTTGTACATCGTTGAGAGGCCAAAAGTAGGTTCGCAATCCGTAGTACCTGCAATCCGAAACAGTCTTCTTAGGGGCCCTAAGATATAGGGCTTTAGACCCTACGGATTTTCAAAATTTGCTGAATTAATTTGGGGCAAGGGTTAAAGATTAGAGAGTGTCAACAGCATTGTTATTTTAGATTTCAAAGTAAACCAACAAACCTTTTCGGATGCAGTTGCAAGCTTCTTTCCTAATGGATCAAAAGCCATTGCAGCCAGGGGGTTGTCATGAGCAGGGATCATGGACTTTGCTTGCTGGAACAAAATAAAAACAATGTAAAAGATGCTGATGTAATAGTAGAATTACATTTGATATTATTTATCATTGTACTAGGCCAAATGGGAAAGTATAGGCAAGTGATTTTTTGTAAAGAATAGAGATCTTTACTTAAAAGGATGCACTGGTACTGGCACAGTGTTACAGTACTGCCTCCTAGGGGGGGAGGGGAAATAAAATTTATTTTAACTGAACTGCTGTCTGAATTTTAACTTCAACCCTGAGCATCTAGTTATTCATTAATTTTTCCTTTTTTTTCCTTTTTAAACATATTTATAGAACCATTTGATAAAAATCACGAAAAACATTTAGCAAGTTTTAAAAAGAAAAATAGGTAACTGAGAAAGTTAAAAATGCCAACATAGATGAGTATGTTTTTCTAAACAATTAATTGAAATGTCAAACTTCAGCAAAAGGAATATGTAATTGGTTTTATATTTACAGGGTATCTGCTCAACCTGGACTTTTCAATTCCATGACTTTCCCTGACTTTCCATGACTTTTGCGAACTGTTTTCCATGACTAAAAAAAAAATTAAAAAAAAAAAAAAAAAAAAAAAAAAAAACGAACTCTGCTTTGTTTTTGGAATATTATGTACTTAATATTTTATCTTGCAAAGCAAATGACCAAACATGCCGACCGCGTTTCACAGCAACAGAAGTCCGTTCGCTTTTGAGGTCAAAAAACGATCTTTTCCTACAGACACCCTCCTCCCCACCGTGCTTGTCCTCAAACGTACTTTCATGTAGCAATGAATTGTCTGTCCATAAATTTTACTGTAAGTTTAGATCCTGATATGAGTGAGGCGAAATCTGACTTCAAAACGGAACTCGTTGAGTTCCTGCCCCCCCCCCCCCCTATCTACACGATTCTTTAAAATTCAACATCGTTTTTTAATTTGTTTTTCTTTTGCATAAAACTCCTCGAAAGAAAAAGATTCAAACAAGTTTTGAAAGAAAAAGGAATCAAATGAAGCGGGTAGGGGTGGGGGAGACCAAATGTAAAAGGCAAATCTGCCTATGCCGGGGGAAAAACCATCAAAAAAATCATCGAGTCTATCTTTTTGTCGTTCAAGGTCATATTTTATCAGATGACGGAGTCCGCGCACATGCGCAGTTACACAAAATTCGCCGCTCACGGTTTTAACCTTGAGAATTCATCTGATTGGTCAACACAATGCAACTTGTTGGAAATTGTAATTGACAAATCAGATTGCACCCAATAACGAAGTAGAATGACGGCGGAAGTGTTTTCGTTCTTCCGAGATCGCGGGAAAAATTTCAATCTGTCCTGATCGCTAAAATCCATGATAAACAGTCAGTTTCCATGACTTTTGGACATTTTTCGCTGAAATCCATGACTTTCCATGACCAATTTCGATCATATTTGAAATCCATGACTTTCCCTGACTTTCCATATGCGCGGACACCCTGTATTTAAAGGAAAAAAGAAAGAAAAATAGACCAAAAAAGAGAGAGAGATGAATCTCAACAAAAACATTAATGTAAAAAAGGAGCCAAGCACGGTAGGAACACTGTTTGGGCAGTATGAAGCTGTCAGTGTCTCCGATAAAAGAGTTGAAATTAAACGGGTTCCACAGGGTTCATACTCAAATTTGAATATTAAAAGTAATGAGTTTTTAAGGAGCTTTGAAGGAGTTCATTTCAATAGGACTGTTTTCCAGCCGAAAGATGTATTTTTTAGCAACATATTTATAAAAAAAAAATTTACAACCCTTGTATTATTTATTTTTGCCGTCATACAATGTATTGAATAACATGCTAAATCGAAAGTCAAATATGCATTTGCTGCTTCTTGAATGTTAAAAGACTCAGATCAGATTCAAATATCGAAGAGGGGCTGGGTGAACAATTGAAAAATATTTTATTTTGAAAATTAATTTTGAAAAAAATTAAATAAAAAAAATTAATAGATAATAATTTTTAAAAAATGAAAACTAGTATTTTTTCAAAAACAAGACACTTATTGACAATTTCGGAACTAGAATCCACATAAAAAATAATAATATAATTAGTTTTATTTGCTTATTTATATCCCTTGCTTACCTGTGTTTGGATTGTATTTTCAAATAAGGTAAGATAACCCTTTCATCCACCAAATCCTTCAATTGCAATATTTATTTTGTTACGTATTTTTTGAAACAAAAAGGTGGGGAAATGCGGGAAAAATCATTTCCTGGAATCGATTTTTATAAGCACTAGTAAATAGACAATCAAGGGCGGATACAAGGGAGGGGCGATGGGGGTGATCGCCTCTCTTTTGAGGGATTCTCCATCAGAAAATTTTGAATATTGAAGTTCAAAGATACATTTTTGGATTACTTTTGATGTTAGGGAAATGGTTATTTAGTGTTTTGCCCCGGAAACATTTCAAAATTGAAGACCGAAACATTGTGTATTGAAGGGTACGTAAGACAAAATCAATCGCCCCTCCCTTGAAACATTTCTGGATCCGCTCTTGTAGACAATACAGAAAACAATTCGAGAATTGCAATTATGGAGCCTCAATAAGTAAACTTGACATATTTTCGTGTTAACGAAGTTCACCCATCAAAGTCTGTTCGAGGAATAGATAGACCGGAAGAAAACAAACAAGTGGCCAGAAGGTTTGCCACTATGCTACTTTTGGGGATTTCCTCTGGAAGGAAGAAAAGCTAACCTATAGAATTAGCATTCGCAGTCTGCTTGGCACCAATATGTTCTTGTTTAACCTTTTGGAACCGGGCTGTTTTTTTAGAAATTTTTCTTTCGACACAGGTAGTACGACAGTTGAACCACAGATTTCTTTTCCATTGAAAAGAGAAGGTATAAACTGTCGTACCAGACGTATGAAACCTTGAAAAAATCCTCGGCTCCAAAGGGTTCGAGTGAAAATCTCAACCCCGTCCTCTAAAAAATATATAGTTACGGTACAGCATGTGTACCGCCCGGCTCCTAAAGGTTAAGCCAAACACGTCATGGACGAAGACAAATGGCGCAATTTTTTGTTCAGGGCCGTATTTAAGGGGTGGGTTTTTACGGTTCAAACCCCCTCCAAAATTTTTCAATACTGTTACAAAAATGCCTTCATAGTTTTTCACTGAAAAAATTATTGTTGCTATTTTATTATTTTCTTATTGGTTATTATTTCTAATTATCATTGTTGAATAATTGTACAAATTAAGTGTTTTTTCTGCAGTATTTATTTTTATTGTAGTTGTTGCAAACATAATTTCTTAACAATACACCTTTCCCTTCAAATTTTTAATACCACAAAAAAAAAAAAAAAAAAAATTCTTCAAATTTGTAAGTACCAAACTCTACATTTAACACATCTTGCAAGTGTCGTGAGATACAAATTTTGAAAGTACCCCTTTGAATGCACGTATATGAGTAAACTCATCTATTCAGATTTTTTTTCTTCAGTGAAAAGATGAGTCCTCTTTTTTACTTTTTTCACGTTAATATCTCTTAAACATCTATTATAAGAAAAATCAGCAGAACATAGAACATGAAATCAAATTTTATTGACTTTAAAGATGTAGGTTCGGCCCGAAACTAAGGTCCAGTTACACGTCTAGTCTGCCCTCTATAGGGATGACCGCACTCACCAGGTTGAAGGCGTCGAAGATCTGCACTTCCCCGATGGCAGCGCTGCCCGGGTAGGCGAGGAATGAGCAGTCGGAGGAGCCGCCCCCTGTGGAGAGGACACACAGCCCCCGGGGGTTTGGGGGCGTGTCCCGGATCGTGTGCAGCACCTTCATGTCCCGGATATTGTGGATGTAGAGGCTCTCCTCCAGGCACACCACCAGGCGCTAGGAAAAAAGTCTCGAATATGATAGTCGGTAGAAACAAAACAAAGAATAAAGAAGATACAGTCTCCCATATAATAATCCGTAAAGAATATGTGTCTAGGTCTCCCATACAAATCCAGTTTAAGTGGTATCTCGACCAAATTTGGCAGCCTCACATTCCAATGAATCACCTTTTAATTTCAAAAGAATACAATTTCCCATTAAGGTTTCGTTTTCTGTAACCATGAATAAATCACAGGGACACACATTTAATCATGTAGGAATAGATTTACGTCAAGATTGTTTCTTACACGTATAACTATATGTTGCGTTATCAAGACCAGGTTGCGGAGAAAGCCGGTACGTTCTACTACCAAATGAAAATAAAACTAAAAGTATGGTGCATACGGAAATACTTTAAATTCCTTCTTTACATTAAATTATATTGTATATATCCATATTTTATAAGACTGGGCATCTTACTAATTTTTTTCCAAAAGTTATTTTATTTTTGCGTTTCCCCGTGTAATTTTTTTACTATATATTTATCATATGCGTATCATATCGTGGTGTGCTTAAAACAGTTTTTCAAAAGATTATTGTCTTATTAATGTGGGTGAAACCAGAGGGCACAACTATGCCCTAATAAAGGTTTTTGAAGCAACAACTGATTCTTTTATCTCATTTTTTGTTCCAAGTTTTGATATTTTTTTGTTCTGAAGTAGCCCGTGCAATGCTGTGCGGCACAGATAGTCACACATAGTTTCATCAGGTTAAATGAGACAATCTCTCCCTCCCAAAAAAAAAGGAGTTATTCATCCAGAAAAGGTTTTCATCTTCTAGTAAAAACTAACTAAGAACCTAGTAAGAATTAAGGATAAAAGTAAAAGAGATTAGATGATTAGATTACAACTCCTTCTACAAAATGTGAATACTATTCTTTAAAATATTTACTTAGTTAGAAAATTGCAAATCAGATCTAAATTTTCAAATGCCACAAAATAAATCACAGATTCTTCAAGGTGAACATGCCGTAGAATGTAAATGATAAGAGGCCCACACAAAAAAAACAAGACATCAGATTATCTTTAGGTGACTGTTCCACCTCCTTAGTTATAATGAGGCTTAAAAGGAATATGAAGGAAAGAATAATAATAATAATAATAACACTGGATATTTCCAAAACAAATATTTTGAACGAAATCATTTCATACATAGACTTAGAGCTAAAAAACCTTCTTCAAAATGAAAAAGAGGTTTCTCCTGTTGAGTAACGACTTCTCAAGACATTGCCATAAATAACTATTGGGGAAATGCCTCTTGCATCATTTATGATGAATGCAAAACATCTATCTTCTCAATTGGAACATCAACTTCCTTGTTTAGTGTGTGTGTAACCTTCAATCCAGTAAGAGGGCCTTTGTGTCACACTGTATTTCATTTTGCAAAACTTTAATGATGGTTTTTACTTACATGGATGAGTAGTGGAGCTGGCTGCTACTAAAGTAAATTTGCCTGACAAAGTTCTTGTTTCTTGAGCTTTTGTACAGATAGCAGTTTAACAGACTGGTCGTCATGGAGACAAAAAGAGAGAGGGTAAGTAACTTATTTTATTTTCATATTTCTAACATATGCTCTCAAAAAGAAAAGACTTGCAATTTTTAATAACCCTGAGCATATCATTTACCTTTTCTGCAGAAAGGCAACAAACTTTTGAAATAATTGACTTTATTGAAGTTCGACATGAGACAGGGACGGATACAATTGCTCCTTCTTTGAGGGACTTCAAAAGGGGAAGGGGTTCAAACAGCATCATTTTGAACGAGCTATAATGTGGGGGAATGGGTAAGCTTTCCCCAAGAAATATTTCTGAATCTAAGTCCGAAACCTTTCTGATTTGACATTTGCTAACCAGTATTAAAAGTTTAAAAAATGCGTAGGAATACTGCAGACACATGTTTTGACGTCACAAGGAACGCCTTTTTCAATGTAAAAAAAAGAGCATATGGATGCACAGGCATTCGTATCACTTTTTTGCACTGCAAGAGGTGTTCTTTCTAATTTCAAAACATTTGTCTGCAGTGGTTCCTACACATTTGCTTTTATTTTGAAGTACAAAGGTATTTACTTCATAACAGGGCTTCTTGTAATCATTGAGATCTTTCAAAGGAAAGAATCAGTGTTTTTTAGACTATGCCAAGTAAATAAACTGCGCTATATAGGTAGTACTGGGGAAGTCCAAAAAATGTTCACCAAAGATCAGTTTTGCTCAATAAAGTTTGAAAAAACCAACAACGCAGTACTCACGGCCCTGTTCAGTTTGACTGCGAGAATGGTGTTCGAGTAGCTGTAGTTGCAGATTTCCGACTCCTTCTTGAAATGGCACACTTTCAGCTTCCTGGGATTATGCACCGTGACCATGGCAACCAGACTAGAGGAGAAGAGTCTCTCGATGATGCGGATCTCGTCCGTGGCTGGAAGGGAGAGCAGATTGTAAACACTGCGGAAGAGTCTGGCTATAACCAACATCAGGGCCGTGTTTAAGGGGTTCGAAACCCTCCGAACATTTTCAAAACTATTCCAAAAGATGCTTTTTATCATTTCAAATTTTTCCAGGGGGGCAAAGGGTCCAAACACAGTGCAATTTCATAAGAAAACATAAAAACCTTGCCCAATTATATGTAAATGCATTGATTTTTCAAAACCAGGGGGGAAATTGACCCCCCGAAATGACGGTTTTTTGCCGAAAATGACCCTTTTTTGCTGAAAATAATATTCTATTTATTTTTAATTTTCTTCTTTACTTTTCAATTCCATTTGAAGAATGAAATTATCACAATTGGATGATAGTACAAATTATTGATTTCTCTGCTGTATTTATCTTTATTGTAGTTTTTGCAAACACAATTTCACACACAGCTATACACCTTTTCGACTGGTGCGAAGATGCTTTGTACAAATCAGAATTCTTTTCTTTCATTGGAAAGATATGTAATTATTTTATTTTTCATGTTAATGGCCCTTAAGCATCTACTGTAACAAAAAGCAATAGAATATAGAGCATGAAATCAAATTTTATTTATTATGTAGATTTCTCGAGAAATGTGTTGGTAAAACCCTCCCCAAAACAATAGTCCGATTACGGCCCTGACCAACACACTTTTTATCCTTGTATTGCCCCACATTAGCTGGCATGTCCTGAAATTCCAAGTTTTCCAACAATCCTTGCCTGGTTCTTTCCAGCAAGCCAGAAAAACCGAGGTGAGAAAAAAAATAATTCACGACTATAACAAATACATATTCAACTTAAAAAATAATATAAGTTCCATACTGGAGGGCTAAGCCAGGGACGTCATTTCAAGTTTTTCCAGGGGGGAGGGGGGCAAAGGTCCAAACACAATGCAATTTCATCGGAAAACATCAAAAGCCAAGCCCACTTATAGGTTAATACATTAATTTCTCAAAGTCAGGGGGGGCAATTGACCCCCCCTGCCCCCCTTAATGACGAACCTGGGCTAAGCACAGAAGTCATATTTCTGCCCTTTTTATCAAAATTCAATTATTGTGATCAGGTAATTCTTTGCAATATATACTATCTAAATACCTTGTTCTATGGTCATTTATGAATGAGAAAAATCAAAATGAAATTTCTAAAAAGTTGGCATCTGAATGAAAATACATGGAGGCATAAATCTTTTCAGAAAATTTCAGATTTTAAGCTCAGCAGGTCAGCAAGGACGTAGCTAGGGGGGCTAGATCAGAGCCAATGGGAGGTCACTGTGACCTCCCATTTAATTAATTTTTTTGACAAACGATTTTGTCCCCTTTCATGCTTTTCATTATAACATGCTGGTGCAGACAAATAAGTTCGCGTTTTATTACTCGGTGAAATTTGGAATTTCATTCGGTCATTGAGAGTCCCCCCCCCCCCGCCCGCCTCCTCTCCCGCCAATAAATTTTAAGTAATTGGCGCCACTTATCAGAGAATGCGCTTCATTCTTTACCTAACACAGATCCTTTTTCCTGTTTTTGAGGAGAAAATTTTTAATTTACCGAATAAAGCTTAGAAAGTTAACTGAATAATTAAAAAATAAATAAATAAAATACAAGAATGCATACTTATCTATGTCTACCAAAAGAGACGTGAGGCATCACAAAAATAAATAAATTAATTAAAGAAAAAAAAATGGAAAAAAAAAAGAAGTTTAGCCTTGCAATACTGTCTCACTGTTTTCAAATTTAATCAGCCAATTTGTATCAGATAAGAACTTTTTGGGAGGTCACAGTGACCTCCTATTGGGGTGCCACTGCTTGCCCCCCCCCCTAACATGAGTCCTGGCTATGCCCTTGCAGGTCAGTACAGACCATTTTATTAGAACTAATAAATAGTTTGGTTTCTTAAGAATGTTATTTAACTATAGCAACATAACATACAATCAACCACCACAGTTCATTTCCTCTCGGATACCCGAGACTTATCGTTTTGCTTTTGAAAAAGAGGTTACTTTGGGAGTTTATAACTATTTTTTCTTGCAATAATTAACTTTGTGGTTGAAAGAAACTTAGGGGGAGGGGGGAGATTTACTTTTGTTTTGTTACAAAATGAACCTTAAATTATCCAGGAAATTCAAATTTCCCAGCTTGCCAGCTTGCTGGTCAACATCACATACAGGGTTGCCACAGGGAAAATGTCACAAAAAAGTAGCTAAAGTCGCCTAAAAATACTAAAAAAGTCGCAAAAAAGTTGCCTTGAAAATAAAAAAAAGTTGCAAAAAAGTAGCCATGAAAAAAAAACGGTGCAAAGAAGTTGAATAGAAACATGTGACAAGCTAAGCTGAATATCAGTAATGCTTTAAAACAAGTTCAAAAAATAGACATTTTGAACTAATGCATTAAATTAAAGATACAAATGAGGGAAAAAAAAACAAAAGAGTACAAGTGAGGTTATTTACTTCACAAGACTGCTACCATTCAAAAGAAAAAATAATAAACTCGTATAAATACAGAAAATTTATTCCGAAAATCCATGCTTTTGGTTTTTTACAGAAAATTGATTCTATCAAAGTATTTTCCTGTTGTTCACTAAGCAATTTAATTCATTTTCTTCATCTTCATGCTCTCTTTCCCTATTCCTCAACTTTATACTGCCTTCTAACATACCCTGAGCTATTCTAATACTTTCAGTGTCTTTTGCTCCAATAGCTGATTTTAGCCTCTGGTTTGCCTGTTTAAAAAATACATCAGCTGCTTTTTGAGTGTTCTTTCTCTCTCTCTATTTACTAGTTTGACTTTTTCTTCTAACTTTTCAACAGATCCCTTCAAACTTGACAGCTTTTCTTTTTCTATTTTTCTTTGTTTCAACTTTTCTTCATTTTCTTTTTCTAATCTCAATTGCTTTTCCTTCCTTTTCTTCTAGTCTTCAAGGTAGAACTGGCATAATTTGCGTGCATCAAAAGCTAAATTTAAAAGTTCTTTATCAATTTGGAATTGTGCAACTGTAGAATAGCGCTTCAGAGCATCTTATAATAAGTCTGTCATTCAATACACGTTCCGACATCAAATATTTATCTTCCGAAAGAACTCTCCTGGATATTAAAAACCCCCCTCTCTACTTCACTATTACCATGAGACTAAATGTGACTAATCGTGACTAAAAATGAATGTTACTTTCTCTGATGAAAATTATTAAAATTTAGATGGCTTTGATGGACTATAATTCTATTAGCTTGACTAGAGAAAAGATCCGATGAGCATATGCTGTGCCGCTTTTACCATTAAAATCTGGCTTATTTGAGACAGTTTCCGAAGAGGCTCAAGCATAATTCTTGATATTTTTGATGCATACCGATTCAGTTGTTCATCTACTTGGCTGTCACGTGCTGTTTTTGACCCAATTAGAAGTTTTGCAGGATAAAGGGGCGAATCATCAGTTCGAGCCGTTTTTACAATTCCTTCATCCTTAAGAAATATAATTTTTCTTGGCCTTTTTGATCGATACGCATGTCTGAATTTGCTCCCCACGAAGTAAAAAACAATGTACTATCATACAGGGGTCAATTTAAAAGACAAAAATTTAGCAAAGTGATTTCATTTCCAAACTTTCTCTTCTTTACACGAGAACTACAGAGAGTTTGGGCGTTTGATTATTCATTCAGCAATCCCTGCACCTTATATTCAAAGCAAAAAGCCCACCTTTCCTCCAACAATTACCATTCAAGAGATATTTGCATAAAATCTAACCTTTTTCTAAACTTTTGTAACAGCAAAAATATATGTCTTTTGTAATTTCGATTTTCGTTTCGGTTATATTTTTAAAAACTCCAGACATGTATTTGGGACAATATTGTCTGCCTGCAGCAGAAATTAGAAAGCATTTCACTGAATAGTTTTCTTCTTATTGATATATTTGCATTTTGTCTAAACTATTCCATCGCATTGCCCTGTGCCCAGTCGAGGTTGCTGCAAAGATCTGCACTGTATTGTATAAGGTTTTCGCTTCTGGAAAAGCTCAGATATCGGTAACGTACGAAATATGCAAATCAATTCCATACAAGATCGACTTTCGTTTTCATATCGCTTAAGCCAAGCCCAACTTGTTGATTGGATGCAGTGGATTGGTGCGGCCCATAACGTCTATTTAAGGAAGGTTTTATTCTTGAAATGGAAATGATTTAAAACCATGGGTGAAAGAAAATCTCCAGGTGCTTCAAAAGAAAACTAACGTCGGGGGGAAAAAAGTCTCCAAAAAAGCAGATTTGGTGAAAAAAAGTGGCTTTTTGGCCTGTTTTTGCATAAAAAAGTAGCTTAAGTCGCCTTGTGTCCAAAAAAGTAGCAAAAAGTAGCATTTAAGTATCCTGTGGCAACCCTGCACATACCGGCTAAGGCGGGGTGCTACGGTAATTCATGGGAATGAGTAAAAAAGTACAGTTCATTTGAGGTTAACTTTGCACCACTCTTCATATTTTAGTACATACATTTCACTTCATTAGAAACCATATGAAGTCAAATGTTTCACTTTGCTGGCAGGGCTTTAATATCAGGTTCTTACTTTTTATTTTACAAAAAAAGTAGGTAACACGGTACATAGCTCGTTTTATAACACAACAATTATGAAGTTATCGTTTAGATGCTGCTTCCTCTTGAATGCTGATTTTAATTGCGGAAATCTCTTGTTCTACATTATAATATTCTCTATGTGATACAACAATTATAGAAATCTCTTGGTGAATAAATATGGTTATGAAAAAATAACAGGGAGTTTTCCACATTGGGACATTTTATTGTTTCTGTGTTCAAGTTTCCCTACTTTCAATAAAATATTTTTTTCAAACCCTGAAACACAAAAGGGTAAGATAATTTTGAACAAAGTTAATCATTTATTTTAAATAGACTTTACATTTAATATTTGTTGAGTGCAGAAGTCTCTCCCTTCTACACCTCCCCTTCCCTCCAAATTTCATAGCAACAGATGCAAAAACACGATTAAAATAGCACAGCAATAGCACAGCAGCAGTTAAAAAAGTTTAAGTTCAACAAACTAAGGTTTATTATTGCAGTTATTATTCAAAGCATTGAAAACAATAGTAGGAGAATGTGGGGCAAAGTGAAATACTGAGGCAAGTGAAATGGCAAAATATTTTCAGTTTGCAGCGGCACCTATCTAGCAATATTTAAACAAAGTTCCTAGACATAGCCGATTCCTGTCAACAAATAGATATATCTAAAGATTAATGCAAAAAATTATATAAGATCTTTTCAAAATTTAATACTTTTTTTAACATTCGAGGTTTTTCAAAAATATTTTTTGTTATGATACAATTATAAACTTTTTGAAATTTTCATTTTAAGTATTAATTGAGATCTACTGGTATCCAGTGCAACACTTATTTAGTTTATATTAAGCAAATTTTGATTTTAAATATTCAATGTATTTTTTCAAGTGCACTCGAGGCAAAGTGGATGGGGCAAAGTGAAATAGTTAATTTTGTTTATTTATGCATTAATTTTTTTAATCATGTACATATTTCTTTATTTATTAATTTACATTATTTTACCCATTAATTCACCTACTTATTCATTCATTCACTGATTTTCTTATTCGTTCTCTACTTTATTCACTCATTTCTTTTTCTTATACATTAATGAGTTCATTTATTTCTTTATTTATTTTTTGTTTATTTTTCATTAATAAGTCATTTATTCGCTAATTAACACGTCCATTTTATGAAACTTACTGTTAATCCTTAAATAGAAAATTTTTCATCGTAAAAATATTGCATTTTTCACTTTGCCCTATGGTTTTTAAGGTGGAAAATTTCTGCCTTTTTATGAAGGTGGAAAATAACTGCCAAAAATGAAAAATAATATTTCAACACGAGTTGTCATTCAAAATATATTATTCAATGTTTATGAACAGTAATTTTCAGAACAAATTTCTAATGTGTATATTTTAAAATAGGTCAGATATCTTAACTATTTCACTTTGCCCCACATTCCCCTACTATTATCATAATAGATTGTTGAAGATTAAAAAAATTAGTTAAAATTTTAAAAGATTCCCAAGAAATACTACATACAGAGAATTTAGCTATAGGAGGACAACACCTTTTCAAACCTTGCTGCTCTTCATAAATTTTTAATCATTAAAAATGATCAACTTTCAAACCAGAACGAGATCAAGCTAACTATGTACAAGTTAAGTATTTAAACCAGTTGTTCCCAACCTTCTTGTACTTAAGAGCCCATTCTATAATACCGATGGGATGACAGGTACTATATATATTTCTTTTTATATCTTCAATTAAATTTACAAATCCAGCACAAGCCTTGCTTTACTGGGCGTACATACATTATCAGAATTTTCTATACATTTAAAAGGTGCTATTTTCATGACATGTTCAAAAGGTAGTATTGTACCACACAAAATCTCCCGGTGGTTAACACAGTGATACTGCAATAAAATTTGGAAATCATGAACATTTTATGCAGAGAGCAATAAATTTATTGATATTGCCAAACATTGCTGTTGCTGTATAGGTGGTTTTGCAGACAGGGAAAGTTATAATTTAATTTGCAATACCACACACCTTCACTGTGAAGGTAGCCTAACTTACTGCAGGGTTAATAACCTTTGCTCCATTCAGTGAACTTTCGAAGAAGTAAACATTTTCAAGGTCAGACTACATCTTACCGTGCTATATGAGAAATTAACTTGAGGTAGATTATGTACAAAAGGCAAAAAAGATTGGTTACATTTTGCTTTTTTTCCATAGTGTTGGATGAAATTTCTTCTTAAATATAAGTCAGAAATAAAATAAAATAGAGTAAAGGTGAGTTACATACTGTTTTCATGGATGACTTCTAATTCGTCCCCTTTACCGAAAGAATAAAGTTTGAATCCTTTCTTTGAACCAACTGCAAGAGACCTGAAAGAGAGAAAAGACATCACTATACATTATCACCACTTAATGTCAAACTCTATAAAGTTGCTAAACTGCTACTTCCAGAAAAATTCTACTTCATTTTAGCAAAAATTAAATAGCAAGAAGTAATACTTTTTCACTTATTGATTTATTTATGTTTTATACTTTTTAAATTTTCCATCTGTTTAATATTAATCCTTATCCGATGTTTAAGCTTGTCTCACACCCCAAAAGAAGCAAACTTCTGCATTGAAATATTTTGTAACATTTACATACATGGCTTTATGATGCATATTGTTTCAGATGTATTTATAATAACAAATAATAAAAATTCATTGAATATTTTCCTAATTTGCTAAATTTTTCGGAGTGCACAAGAAATACAAAGTTGAGGTTACATCTCACCATGTAGGCTTCAAAAAGTCCCCACATCATTAAAGGTTAAAAAAAATTAATATTTTAAGAAAAATATCAATGCATTAATTATCACTACTTTAAATGGTCATTCTAAAGCAAGTTACAAGCACTTAATTTTTATTACAACATTTCTACAAAAAAAAAAAAATAAAATAACAATTATCTACTCACACTTTGTTCCCAATTTTGAAGCAATGAAAAATAACATTTTTTGCTGCTAAATTATTTGTAAGATGCATATTGTATATCAATCTTTACTTAGCTGTTTGTTTATTTATTTTGTACTCTAATATATTTAAATCAGTCAAATATAATTATTTTATTTCTTAAACTATTCCTACAATACAGCTATGAAATCATCCGATTTATTCATTTTTTTAACTATTAACCCAAAATTGACATCGGGGCGACAAAAGGAAAAAACAAGCAGCGTTGAATAAATGTCTTTTCTTTTTTCAAAAAGTCAACAAGAAACTAAGGAAGAAGACGGGTCTCGCTCCTAAGGGCATGAGAGAGACAATCACAGCGTCTGACATAACGACCGTAAAAGCTTCTACCGTTCACTTCCTCGATAAGTTGACAGATCCTGTATCTCAAGGCTGGAAACACACCCAATAGCAGAACTAGTCATTCGTCATTACAAAATAAGACATCACCTTGACTTCATTTAGTACCGTTTTATTGCATAAACCGTTTGGCAGTCGAGCTGATCACAACCAGCCACAGAAAGCAGACATTGTTTACAAAACATAAACATTTATTTTTTTTAATCTTCCCAGCGATCGAGACAAAAACAAAACAAAATACACAAATAACACAAAGGCTGATTCCCTTTTCTTATGCGATTGCTACACAAGAGAAGTATAAGAAAGAAACTGCTATTACGAAATAATGTTTTGTAAATAACCTGCCATAATTGATAATTGTTTTGGTTCTCCACTTACGTGCAGTCCTGGTTAAAATTGGCAAACAAAACATCAGCACAGACGTCTTCCGTCGGCTCAAGAAGGTTCATGGCGGATATATTTAGGAAAAGAAAGTTTAAAATACTGTTTAACAGTTGACTGGAAGGTGATTCAGGAACATGAAAAAGGATTTGTTTCTTAACTTCGCAGTTCTGCCATTACATCAGCTGTCTTGCTCGTCTTGTTTGGTTGTGATGAATGCAAAGACACGCATGCTCGGTCAGGTTTTGAACGGGGTTGCCAGAAATAACTGTTCATCGCTCAAAAAGGGAGAGTTTTTTCGTTTTTTATCAGTTAGTCGCTCACCGCTCGCGAATGATTGAGCGATATTGTAATTCTGAAAATAATCTGCGATGAGAAATATTGCAAATAACACATGAAATGCTGATGTATGTTGTGTACTCTGACATGGCGCTTCGTTACTAGAAAACATCTACATTCTTAGTATCTCGAGGAAAATATTTTGACAGGAACGAAGTGCAAATCTTTTTGTTCTTGTTATTATTGTTATCTCAATTTTTAATTTCTGTGAGAAACGATATCGGAAATTCTTAAGTGCTAGTTCCATATTTTCTCCTTTTCACTTCTTTTTTTTTTTTTTTTTTCATTTATTTGTTTTCTTCTGGGCAAAGCTTAATATCTAACTACAAAGGAAGAGCGGAAGAACTTATACTTTTCACCTAATTTGTTTCCATGAAAAGATAGGGTTTTTTTTGAGCAATCAGGATTGCTATTTGTTTTCGCTCGATAGAAGTTGACGTTCGCTCCTTTTTCAGAGTAATGGAAGAGGGATTATTATCGTAAGAATGCGTAAAAAGTGATCTGATGCAAAATCTTATTGTCACGATAATCAATTATTGGAGCTCATTCTGCCCTTCACTTTTATAAAAAGGTATATATTTGAAGGGCCAAGGGGAAAAAGATGAAAGTCACTTTTTCGTCGATTTTGGGATAATAGCGCTGCCTAGGGGCTATGAAGGAGTACTATCATCTGGCAGAATAACAAGGCGGAAAAAAGATGAGAAGCGACCGAAATGTGCATGAAAACTCTATTAACTACACAAGGAGTTACGAGAAATCAAACTTTGTTTTTCATTTTTATCGAAATCACTTTTTGAGCACTTTAATCTTTTTCCCCCTGGCCCTTTATATATAAATCACAAGTAAAATAAAATCCAGTTAAGGCTTTTTATGTTTTCGTAGCCGCTCGTTTAATTATGTATCACGAACTCTTATGTTCACGCTGATGGATAAATTTATATTTGAAAATGGAAAAATAAAAAGATTTGATTTGATTCTTTTTTATTTTTCGAAGAAAATTTTTTTTTTTCGCTCAGTTGTAAATTAAGTCGATTCCTGGAGACAGAGCAGCCACCCGTAGAAACATGCAACCCAACAATTAGGGTCCCATCGCAAGATTGCAAAAACCGAAGTACAATGGACGCTGGTTAATTGAGTCAGTGGCAAGTTGAATCAACCGCTTTAACGAATCAAATCAACGAAACCAGAACAAACTCCAGCTTCATTTCACTAGCCGCTCCATTGAATGAAACTTGTTTGGAGTAAACGTGACTCATAAAAGCGGCGGCCATTGCATTTGAACTCAAAGTGTCAAAGTTAAATTTTTTGTTTCTCCTTTCGGCAAGAAAATATTCCTTGACAGTTTTAGAGGAGTGATATTAATTTTGGAACGCAGCTAAAATAAACAAAAGCATTGGGCCCCATGACGGGGACAGAGAAGGGCTCCCTTTAGACATCGGTACTGCCAATTTTTTTAAATAAAGTTTGAGCATAAATATTGTTCAAAACATCTTAACTTAAGCCATTAAATGAATGACTTTTCTACATTGATTTTGCTTTTAGAATTATATATCAATGTATTTTAAATAAAAAACTTCCACCTACCTTCTGAATAAAACAAAAGTATGATTTCCCTTAAAATGGTTTTTTAAAGTGCGTCCAGTAAAAAGCAGACATTTTCAATTTCACGAGCCTAACTTTCTTTTATTTAGTTTTCTTTGCCCCCCCCCCCTCTAAAATTACACATATGAGCATACTGGAGGGACCGTCCTGCCAAGAACAATGTCCTCTCTATAAATACCACGAAGACCACCCAAGGACGAGAATCCCCTCCCTCAGAAGAGGGGGGGGGGGGACCTGAAAACACCTTCTAAAGTTTTCAATGCCAAGTCTGCGCTACTCTAATTTTCCCCATTAATGAATGACATTTTTTTTGCCAAACATATTTGTATACTGGTTACAAACAGTGTTTAATGGACAGGAAAAATAA
Organism: Uloborus plumipes; assembly: GCA_038373865.1. Taxonomy (NCBI): domain Eukaryota; kingdom Metazoa; phylum Arthropoda; class Arachnida; order Araneae; family Uloboridae; genus Uloborus; species Uloborus plumipes. Next base: position 37,298 of record JAXGGA010007862.1, read on the forward strand.
TAAAAAGATATTATGTAAAAAATATTTTTTTTATTTAGGGAAGAAAAATCGTCCCTTAAAAGTTACGATAGACCTCAGTAGGTACATACTTTTTTTACTAAAATTTTTTTCTGCCTACGATATAATATTTAAAAAGACTTTAATAAGAAGAAATAAAATCAGCAATTAACATAAACTGGGAAGCTGGGAATCACTTTGAAAACTTAGCTTTTTTTCTTGAGATTGTGAACGATGTCATTTTCGATAAAGATCATATTAAAACTGCTACAGAACACACTTACTATGGTTACGTGCTGCAATCAGTTAATAACGAATTGAAACAATACCAAGGTACTCATTGAACACTGTTATTTGGTTGAAATGTTCATTTTGGGGAAATTCAGACCCTTTTTTGGACGTCCCTAAAAAGGGACGCTAGGCATTAATGGGTTAACTTAACAGGAGTCGAAAAAATGTGAATTTCTTAGGTATTACTTCAAACACTCTTACACGGCTAAACGCATGTAATAGTTTGAGATTTTCAAAATACATCGAATATTTAAAACAGGGGTGGAGTTATGTAGTGCACATATACTTTTTTTCCCTTCAATTAATAGAAAGGTTCCCTTTGACATTTGCTCATGATAGTGCCCCTTTTCCCTTCTGCCTTTAAACATATATTGTAACAAAAATCAACAGAATATAGAACATGAAATCAAATTTTATGGACTTTATTGATTTCACGAGAAATAGGTTTGGTAAAACCCTCCACGAAACTAAAACCTTGTTACGGCCCTGTATACAATTATTGAGCTAAAATGGATATAAAAAAGCATTGTCAGTGCTAGACAATAATACAGTGGCGTATTCAAGGGGTGGGCTGATAGGGTCTGAGCCCCCTCCGAACTTATCAAAAAAGAATTTAAATATTTTAACTATTACCTTTTTTTTTTCTTTTTTTCTGAAATCGCAACATGAGAATTTTTTTTCTGTAGAGAAAATTTAACTATAGGACAAAACTCAAAGAAGGAAAAGAAAAAGAAGTAAATTCTTTCTTTATTTCTATTTTTTTAACGTGTCCATTTTACTGTTTGTCACGTTTATGACTATCTTATAATTCAATCTTATTCACTTTTATTGCAAATTTGTTTCAGAAACGCCGATTTCTGCTTGTTCATTCATCTAATTATGTTCAATACATTTCAACACATGTAATTGAAACATAATATTAGGAACAATGGTAACACGAGTCGCTAAATGAGTGTTATTAAAGCCCAAATTTGCCAAAATATTTCACGCATTTGTTGAATAACACCTACTTTAATTAAGAGAACTTTTTAAAGTTTAATTTATATATTTTCCTGTTTTTTTCAAAACGCTTTACCTCTCGCAAGGGCGGATCCAGAACTTGTTGAAAGGAGGGGCGGTTGATTCTTATTAACTACTTTTTACAATGCGTTCTGGTTTGGAAATATGGATCACATTAGTTTCGGTCTTCAATTTCGAAACATTTCCGATTGAAAGCCCAAAGATTGAAAGCCCCCCCCCCCTTCAACATGATTATAACTCGTCTAAAATTAACTTTTTTGAGCTTCAATGTTGAAAATTTACTGGGTGAGAGTCCCTCAAGGGAGGGGGGATCGCTCCCATCGCCCTACCTTTGCATCCGCCCCTGACCTCTCGGCCACAACAGTAATTATAATGATTAAAAAATAACGTTTATGTTTGTCACCTTAAATTAGTATTAATATCAGAAATTCAAATAATTTACTTTTCTTAGCTACATTTTATGAGGTGCCCTGCCTTCTACTCTCTGACTCAGCCCCCCCCCCCCTGAAATGATTTGTCTGCGTACGCCACTGACATAAAGCATATAGTACAACTGCATAGGGCCCTGCAGAGCTATATGCCACCGGCACTGAAAAAGTTAATTATTTCTCGTTGACTTTAAAAGGCAGAGCGTTGAGGGGGGCCTCCAAAGTTCAAAGTATTGTCGACCTTGTGCCTCCACTTTTAGTTATGCGGGCCCTGGAAATGACCCAGCTCTGATGCCCAAAACTTTTCGGTTTTCCATTAGCGATAACCGATAACACTTGAGGGTCATCTGGCGCCTTGCTGACTTTAAAGAGGAGACTGGTCCTTTTCTCTTTTCTTTTTTTTCCCCCTGCCCTTTCCATAAGTTGTTTTCTGGGGGATGGCGAAGATCAAGTCCACTCCCGATCACTCCCGATGCTCCTCCAGCGGGTCGGATGAAGGTCAAAGAACCCCTCGTCAAAAAATAAATAAACAGGGGTTGTATCAACGCCCCCTATACAGGGGGCGTTGGTTGTATCCAGGGGGTTGTGACCTTGAAAGGGGCTTTCGAAGTGGTGAAAAAGAGAGAGAGAGAAAGGATGAATTTTCTTCCGGAGTCGGTAACTGGGTCACTGGAATGTTTCCATGGCTTCCTTCCAAGGAGTTTCGTTTTCTTGGGCTGCATGCAGAAAGGGCGGATTAAAGTTGCGTCCTTGAAATGATCGGGCGGGACATTGGCCCAAACTGGAAGATCACTGCGGCAGAGCAGGGTAGTTGCCTTATCGACATTTTGGTTCCAATACCAAAAAGAACCAGGCAGGGCCTGATTACCCCAAGGGCGGATCCAGCTTCTGGCTAAGGAGGGGGTCATTTTCGGAAAGGGGGGGGTCAAAGTGCAATTTTTGGGCAAAAATGGGGGGTTTTGACAATTTTTTCGTAATATAAGTACTAAAAATGCAATTTTTTGCTATATTTTGTCGGTTAAGGGGGGGGGGTCATGACCCCCATGACCCCCCCTCTGGATCCGCGCCTGGATTACCCAAGCCCAGGGCTGCCGCTACCAGAGATGGGGCCCGGTACCAATTTTAATGCCGGTCCCCCCCCTCCATGTACCCCTCCCTTCCAATTGCATATTTTTATGTCGTCATTTCAGCACATTTGCAATTGTAAAAAAAAAATGGAGAAAAAAAAAATTCGGAAAAACTTTTTTTTTTCGTTACAAAAGTGTGCATCTGATTTTATTTTCACGTTATTTGTCTCGCCAGATGATTTTAATATACAGTCGACGCTCGTTATAACGACCACACGTTATAAAGACCATCCTAATATAACGACCGGTGAGAAAACACCCAACTATATCCCAATATACTCTATGTTCTACCTCTTATAGCGACCACTCGTTATAAAGACCGTTTTGTGTAGTACGGAGACGTCGTTATATCGAGCGTCGACTGTATTTTTTTTTACACGAAACGACAAGTTTGAAAACAGAAAAATACAATTTTTGACGTTTGGTTCGACAAACTTTAATAGTTTGTCGTCACATTAATAGTTTGAAGTCACATTCACATGTAACATTGCGTTGTTTAGTTGCTCATAACTGAATTTTTAAATTTTAATGTAAATTTAAAAACTGTAATTCGAAATTTTCGTAAAAATATATTTTTTAAATACAGTATCTGAATACATAAAAAGTTGGATAACTTTTCATGTCTGAGATAAGTGCCCGGGCTACTTGATTGTTGTTCCAAAAGTGCAAGAGACATTTGTCAATGACAGTTTAGACTTGATTTTACGTTTGACGAGTTTCTGTAGCTTTTGGAAAGCGGTGCATTTTCCTTTCCGCAAGCGTGTTTCATTCATTAGTGTTTGTACAAGCAATTGTTTCATATTGAGAATCGGCAATGGAAAGCGATATTTTTTTTTTTTTTGAAAAACAGCTCTTTTTGATGAAATTATTGACACTACTATTGGAAAAACATGTTCATAACCTTACCCCCCCCCCCCCCAAAGCTCCAGGCCCCGTACTAGAGGTCCAGTATCCCCCCTCAAACGGCGGCCCTGCCCATTCAGGGGAACCATAAATGACTGAAAACATGAGATTTAAAATTCTAGTTTCAGCTTTTAAATGCGTATCTAAAGGTGATTGTAAACACTGAAAAGGTTTCAATAAAATATTTCCGGAAAGTTTTAAAAGTGAAGACATTTCATCAAACATTAATCCCACAATAAACAATTTTAAACGTTGGATTCGGCCCAACTTTTTTACAATGTTCATTTATTAATTTTCTGAAGTAATAAATCTAATTTAACATCCAATCGTAGAATTGCAATGCAACCATATATAATGCATGAAAATTCTTTTTATCAGTGTGGCAAGCGGACAGACTTTAATCTGAATTCGGTTAAGCCGCTTTTAAAAATAATATTTGCACCCTTTACGAGATTTGTTTCAATGTCTCAAGAGTATAGAAATATTCCCGACTCGCCTCATAAAGCAGGGGGCCTCAAAATGAGACTGAGCTTCCTCTAACCTAACTTCAGAGGTTGATCGGGCCCTGGAACCAGGGGCGCAGGGAGGAATTTTTCATAGTGGGGGCTGTGGGGGCCATTGGAAAATTTTTGAAATAAAAGATTGAAAACGCGATTTTAGGCAGTTACATGTATGTTCATATCTATAAATATTTGGTTCGTGCGGGGGAGCGAGGGGGGAGGGGTGATCCCTTTCTTCCTTGGCTACGCCATACTAAAGTTTAATAAAAAATTAAGAAAAAAAACGGACACTAATTATCGAATGATGAATTTTGCGAATCAGAACATAAAGTTAGGGCGCCTTATTAGAAAGGCTCGGCTCCTAGCTTAGGTCGAGTCGGCCTGTCTGGGAATCAGGCCCTGCTTATTACCGAAAAGTGACAAACAGTAATCCTGGGCCTTTGGGGAGGGGGCCTTTGTTCGTTCACCAGAAAGAATGGTAAATAAATCGAACGCCATTCAACTCAGACGACGATTTGTAAAAGGAGTGGATGACGCATAAAATAAACAAACGACGCAAAATGAAATCAATCACAGTCATCGGATCTTGACATGTCGGCCGAACATAGAATGATGATGTAATATGAATAGCCATCAAATGTCGAGCGAACACTTCTCTCCGCTTTTTTGGGGTATGGGGGGAGGGGCATACCTCCCGTGGCGGTATGGCATATGGGAGGTCACAGTGACCTCCAAACTTCAAAAACTTCCCCTGTTTCGAAAATGTTGCTGATCATTCAGCAAAATTGGAGGCTCTTTTTTCATGAAAAAAAAGATGTCTTATGGTTTCCTTCTTTTTTTAGGTTTTATGCAATTTAATGTGTGTAAAATGTACATGCTCATATTTTATCATTCGGTAAAATTCAGAATTTCACTCTGCAAATTGAGTGTTTTCCCCCTCATAAAAGTTTTAGTTTGTGGATTGTTGGAAAATAGAAAAAAGTGTGGTAAATAAAGCGGCGCAAACAATTTTAAAAAGCGTAAACGAAAAAAGGTTCGAGTTTGGCTTTTATTTGATCCATATTAATTTGCTTCTCTCTGAAAAGCGAATTCAAAAATGTTCTTGAAGATTTGCCGACGTATGAGCGACTTCTAGCAAAAATAAGAACAATAATAATAACATCTGCTTCCCAGCGTTAGCCAGCAGCGCGAATATCTCTCTAGTTAAAGAATTCTTTCGTCATCTGCTTTTAGCCGGCGGGATTGGAGAGGCCAATTTATTTTCCTCGGATGTCAGTTCTTCTACGAGTATTTCGTCATTTCGTCCCATTATAGGAATGGTGGTGAAACGAGTTAATTACCAAGAGGTGAATGGGGGGGGGGGGTTATGACCCCTCTCCCGTTAAACAACCGAATATGCCATAAAACGGGATGTATAGGAACAGCGGGGTGATTCGGAACAAAACTTCCTAATCATGCAAAGAAATTCTACATAAAAATATACCGTCAGGTATTCTTGGCAATTATTTTTTTTTAGAAAGGTGATACTGTCTAAAATTTTTTCGTACGACCTCCGCCTCATCTGCGCACGCGCCAAGTCTCTTCGGACTATTTCGAAATAGGGGGAAATGCAACGAGGAAGTAGTGAGCGAACGAAAGCTGAAGGCATCGGGTAGTGCGCATCCAAAACCTAACTCCCCTTTTTAAGATGGAAGCGTCCGTGGCTGCCAGGCGCACAAAACGCAAACAGACAGTATAAGAAGAAGGAAAAAAAATATTTTTGTCGTTCTGGCATCACTATTGGCTTCTGTGCAAGGCTGCCAGCGGGACGCTAAAAAATATCAAATTTTCATGGTATGCAAAACTTTGTATGAAGAACAGACCCCTTTATATTTCAAATTTAAGAATAGTATTTAAAAGTATGCATATGGCCGAACAACAGAGTATCACATTAGAAGAGACAACATATTTTGATTGTGGTACAAAAATGAAAAATTCTTCATAATGTCATAGGATAAGGATTTGCGGGGTGAATCGGAATACTTTGCTCTGTTGTTCCAATTCAAACTTATTTAAAGGAAACTATTTGACAAATCAAGATTCTAACCCCAATTCTTCCAGTCAAGAGTGCAAGACTCAAGCAGAGCCCGATCATCCTGACTCGGACATGGGGCACATTTCTATTTCAGGGACACCGCCCCTCCCTTCTCATATCAGTTACGTGTTACGGTTACGAGTAAAAAAAAAGTTACATTACCAGAATGAAATAAAAGTTTTGTGCAAAGATCGAACTTAAAAAAAAATAATGCTCTCAAATTATTAAGAGAAAAATATACGTCGACATATACAGTAGGCTTTTAGTATAATAGTAAAGCATACAGTAGGCATTTTAGTAAAATATACAGTAGGAATTTAGTATTTAAGAGGCATTGAATAAGGTAAGGGGATTTTGGGCCCCCCTGAAATCTAAGAGGAGGGGCCTGTGCCCCACGCGTGCCCCTGCGGTAATCAGGCTCTGGATACAAGGACAATCATTTAATACTGTTTATCCCTTCTAGTGAGCAACTAGATCTTAGAGTGACAGAAAGATGCAGATTTAAAAAGAGTTTTGCTCCATTAGACTTCTTTTTACTTAAAATACACGGGGAAAGTCGTACAAACTTTATGTAGCAGAAGTCCAGCACACAGACAGGGATGAATAAGTAGTGACATCTTACAGGACGATCCCCGAAACCTAGAGATTTCAAGAAACCAAAGAAATGGCAGCGTTCATCCCAGGTGTTATGAAAAAACTAAAGCCAAGCCACAACTGCTAGTTTTAAGGATAAGTACATATTTGTGGACGACATGAGTAACTTCAATTTATGTTAAATCTTTGCATTTCAATTCAAAAGCATTTATTAAAATTAATTTTGAATTTTCATAAGTTTCAAATTATTTTGAATTTTGACATATCAAACATTTACTGGTAAAGAAAATAAACTTTTATTTGACAGTAACTACCTGCTCTTATTCTCCCCCATCAATGTTACTCATGTTTGTGAGATTTATTACAGGTTAAATTGAAAAAAAAAAAAAAAAAAAAAAATAACATGTGCTCTGATTGACCCCTATCGGCGGGGTGATTCGGAACACCCCTTAATTCCTATATATATATATATATATAATTAATAACTGCTCAAAATGTTTCGTCTTTGCTTGGAATATCAAAAGCAAAGCGTGACCGAAGTTTTCACCCAAAAAATCAAATTTTAAAAAAATCTTGGGATTTAATATCGAAAAAGCCCAGAAAAATACTTGTTCCTTTGCAACCGAATATTGCACTTCGCCCCCAACTCCTTCTGTACATAACCTGCTACATCTGGGTAACACATTTTTCTTATAAAATTTGGGCGGTTATCTACTCGGTATCTTTAAAATATTGAAGCGAATGACATCTTAGATGAAGAGCTTTATATATCGAAAAAAGGTTTACTTGACACTATTTTACATTTTGAAGGAAAACGCTTACAGAAATGGCCAAAAAGTTTTGCAATCGACTACATCTTAAAATTTTAAATCTCATTCTCTAATTTTCATTGTTGACAAACTCAAATTTTTATCTCCTCGAGGTGGAAAGGATGATCATGTCTTATTTTCAAGGCTTATCTTCAACATAACCCTTCAAAATTAGAAGCTGAGCCCGTCTTAGTTAATTACAGAATGCAGAACATGGTAAACTGAAAATTAGGGCCGAATTCAAGTGAAACACCATTGCAATCGCTTCGAGGCGATCGCATATTGCAACCGCTACTGTAAGTCGAATTCAAGTGAATTCGTTTCACTTGAATCCAAATTTTGGAATTTGCGATTGCATTGGTAAGTTGCGATCGTCCGTGTTTCACTTGAATTCCTGCCTTAATCTGTTAATTAACATGAAATCAAAACATTATTCATTTAACATAAAATTCGAATAATCATAAAAAGCGTATGATAAAACTTTCAGTTCATTTCGAACGAAATAGTCACGAAACAAGAAGTTACCTCTCTTCTTCAGTTTTGTTATAGTCTATTCCCGACTGATTAGTCCATAATAAGGACGGAACTGCAGTCTCTGGATGATATGACTGGGCTGCTAGTACCTTGCATGATATAGGGTCAGTTGGCATAAGCACCAAAAGAATCATGCGTAGTGGGATGCAACCCAGTGGTCGGAAGTAACACGCTACAAGTAGCGAAACTACTGTAGGAGCTACATTTTTTAGTAGTTTGTAGTGTAGCGCACTACTTAAAAACAAGTAGAGTAGTGAGAAGCGAGATACAAAAAAATAGTTTGTAGCGATTTCTAGAAACTACTTTTAAATTAAAAAAAAATTAATTAATGAAAAGAAAAAGAGAAAACGAACGAAAAAAACAAGGTTTAATTGACTCTGATTGGTGCAAATCTTGCTCGTGGACGCAGTGAGAAATAAGAACCATAAAAATATAAGCTGATCTTAGAGACAACATTTTGACGAAATACATTCTATCTGTTGTTGTCATTGGTTTATTTGGCATTCATTCAATTAATTTTCATGCTCCTAAATATTTCCTGGCAAGAAATTAAAAAAAATTGAAAGTTGAATTCTTTCAATCTTTCAACTTTTGAATCCTTTCTTGTGGCGAATATAAGTGAAAATTGTAAAATAATAAATCCAAAAAGGACAAATTTTAGCAAAAAAAAAAAAAAGGGAACAAAAAGGAGAAGTAACAAATAAATTCAAAGACAATTCTTAGTTCTATTCCATATTCAAATGAGTTAATTTATTAATGTAAACCACTTTTCGAATTTTTTCGGTTAATCTTCAAACGGTGTATGCTTTTTATTTATTTATTTTTTAAAAAGTAGCGAAGTAGCGACTACGATTCAAAAGTAGTTTGTAGTCGTTACATTAAAAAAAAATTTGTTGTAGTTGTAGTTAACTACATTTATAACAAAGTAGTTGTAGTTGTAGTTCGCTGCAAAAGAAATGTAGTTTTTCCAACCACTGTGCGTCTCCCCTGCGGGTGCAGTTTTGTTACTCTAGTTTTATTAATTTTTTGTTCAAAGGTAGTCCGTGCAACGCAGGGCCAAGCAGCTAGTATTATTTTTCTAAAGATAAAGCTACAACAATAGTGGAATAATTGAACTGATCTTCTTGTAGTGTAATGTAGCAGAGATACTGATAAAAATATTTTAGAAGAAAAAAAATTAAAAAAAAAATGAACCGACTTCAGAATTTCATTCGATAAGTGCTCTAAAAAATGAAAAATAATTTATTCTTTGAACACCATTGATACTACAGTTAAACAACAGTTTTGAAGTCGGTGCAAAAACACAGACACAAAAAAAAAAAAAAATCATTCGAAACTATAATTCAACTATAAATATAAATTTTAATTAATTTGTATTTTTAGTTGAATTATTTTAATTAATCCAGGTTCTTTAATCGCATTCCCACACGCTACATTGGCAACCACATACTGTCGGTTCCAAGAAATATTATTCGATAAAACGGAACGGGGTATTCGATTAAGCAGGGATCTTTAACATCACCTCTGTGGCATCGGTTCCGAGATATTTGATTCGTATAAGCGGGGTATTCGTTTATCCGTTACCCGATTAAGAGCAGGGCCGCGCCGTGCCAATGTGCAAAGCCGTGCGGCGCACGGGGGCGCCAGAGCCTAAAAGGCGCCAAGCTCTACCGACCAAAAAAGCTTCAAATAGAATTTTTTATTTTTTGCAAAAATCAAAATCAAAAAATAAAATTGAACTTTTCATTAAAACGAACTCTGGCGATGAAGTTATATTGCTCAATGAGACAAGCAATCCGTTTACCATATATACGTATTGCTAAACTAGCCCCCCTTTCCCCCACCATGGGGAAAGTGGGTCTATCAAAACACGATCTTTTAAATGTATCACTGAGAGAAAACAAACCTTCAAAATTGAATAAATCTGCTTCATACTTAATCTATATGAGTCCAATGTATATAAAATGCATCAAAATTTTCATTAAAATAAATTTAATAGTCAGATTTTAGGGCCTAATCGAAAAAAAGCTTGATTTTAGCCCCACTTTTCCCCACCTGACCCTACATTTTAAAAATTATTAAGTTAAAAAGAAGGAAACAAAAAAAGGTATGAAAAGGTAACCATGGTAACAACATGACAAGTTCATTTCCGGTTGTGATAAAATAATTCATTTTATCTTTATTTTCAAATTTTATTCTCGAGCTTAACCATTTTAGAATCGTTTGGCTTGCTTTGCTCTAGTTAAGCCTTGAATTTCCGGGATTCTAAAAAAAATTATTACAGCTAATGCTCGTAGAAACTTCTAATTGATATTATTTTTAGCAGAAAATTTTAAGCTTTCGAAGACATAAGATATGAAAATGTGTATGAAATATTTCTTTGAGTTTGTATGAAGAATGAGCTAAGAATTATAATAGAAAAAGAACGAAATAGAATTTTCGAAAAATCGCTTCGAGACGCACACACCCATGCTACGAACTAATTTTGTGCCAAATTTTAAGGAAATCGATCGAACGGTTTTGGCGCTACGCGGGTCACAGACAGACAGACAGAAGGAAAGAAAGACAGACCCACCTTCAGCTTTATTATTAGTAGAGATATTGTATACATTATTTGTATTTTTTATGTGATGTTTTTTTTTCTTTTAGTACCATTTCTTTAAACTTCAAGTATGTTTCAACAAATATATTTCAGTTTGATAAAACACAAGTTGTTTACGCTTTTTTTTTTTTCTTTTTTTTAAACAAATTATACGTGAACCTTATTTTTTCTAAATTATATTTGTTTTTAAACATCGTAGCTGGTGTTAACTATCGAAGCCTACTGCATAAGGCGCTCAGAAGACATTTGCACGAGGGCGCCGATCAGGCTTGGCGCGGCCCTGATTAAGAGGGAAAGACAGTGTTTATGTAATAGTACAAAACAAATATTCAGCTCTTAATTTTCAATTGGTTTCTCTGAAAATGCCCCCCCCCCTCCCCTCCTGCTCTCTCACGCCTCTGCTTTTTACTATCTTTTTGTCGCTCGTAACTCATTATCTGCTGTTCTATGACAAACATATTTATCAATTCCTGACTTTAACTTCAGTGTAAAGTTTTGAACGTTTCATATTATCTCCAGAAAGGTTAATATGAAGAAAAAAAACAAAAAACAAAAAAAAAGTCAGCATAATGGAAAACAAAGAAAGTAAACAAGAAGCAAACCCCCTCCAAGCCCACAACATACAGTGTCAACGAGAGAAAAACAAATGATTTGCAACATTTTATCGCTTTTTTCGATGCATAAACAAATCCACATTTTTCATTTCAAAACACAACTGTGTCAAAATCCGATTCTGCCGCTCTACTGCGTATTAAAAAATGACAATCAAAGAAAGGGGTTGGAAGCGGTGACGTCACTCGCGCGTTTGCACATCTGTGCTCCGGGTAGCTGTTAGATTGTGTTTCTTTTCGCGGCAACCCTAATCGCCTTGGCAGTCGCCAGTCTCAGTTCGCGTCGCCAAGCGCGACGTAATTTGGTAATAGTTCTTGTCGTTTATTTGTCGATGGAAGCAGCTGTCTCAATGTGTTTCCCAGAATATTATATGTGGGGGAAAAAAAGCAAAACAAAACACTGTCACTGCGTCTTTTTGTGTATGTGATGGCTGATTTTGCTATGAGAAACGCGCTAAAGCGTGCTTATATTAAGATTGTGTTTGTTTTGTTTCCGTGGTCGTGAATATATTGCGAATAACCATAAAAAACATATACATGCATTAAATTGACTTGTTTATACTTGCAGGTCCTATAACATTCATATATATCAGAAAAAGCAGCAAAGAAAGGATTATAAATATCTTTGTCAAAATGATTTTTTAAAAGAGAGAGAAAGAGGGGCAGGAATTCGTTTCGGACAAACCTAAGAACTAATTGGAATCTAGGATTTCAGCCAGGTTACATTTTTTTTATTTTTATTTATTTATTTTTGTATACTCTTCTATAGTTGATTAAAAATTTTGCATAAATATCTTCCATTTTTTTAAATTCATACTAAATATTAGTGAGGAAGAACAAACTTACGTTGTAAATCGTAATACCTTAGAAGTTATACCATCTTACATGAAGCAATCACCAAAAAGTAAATAATCTATGCAGTAACAAATGTGTGCAATTGTAATATTGACAAATAAAATGTGCTGTAAAAGAGAATAAAAAAATGAAACTGGTAAAATGAAGATGAAAAACATATTAATTTTCTCGAGAAAATTTTTGGTAAAGAAGAAAATATGTGGGTAAATTCAATTTAAACTAGGGATGCATCGATAAGCAAATTAGCCGATTAATGACCAGGGTGTTTTTTTACACTACCAATTTCACCATCACTTTTTTTTTCTTTCTTTTCGATTCAGAGCTTAGAAATAGTTCTCAATAATTTATTTCTAAAAGAAGATTTATTTATTTATTTATTTTTTTTTTCATTTTTCTAATTTTCCCAAAAATAATTTCAAAGCTTTATCAAATTTCTTTGAACGAATTTTCATATTATTGTCTATTAAATTACATTAACACACTAGACTTGAACATTAAAAAAAAAAAAAGTAGGGGATTGGCTGTGGTGAGCACTCTAATTTATTGTTTTTAATTTAAATTTATTTTTCAATTATTAGTAGCCATTTAATTCAAGACTTTTATTCTTTGAAAATAAGAGTTTATATAAAGTTATATATACTCTGTTAGTTATATTTGTTTTGTTATAAAACAAATATATTGTCTACAAGTTATATTTGTTTTATTTTTACTCACTACAATTCGTACTACATGTTATACTTATGTTTGCAGAAAATTATTTATTTCTTGTCTATAAATTTATTCATCGTAGTTTCTTGTTCAAGGCATACTGAAAGTAATTTTATTTCAACCTGTGGCGTATCCAGGGGGATGCCAAGGGACCAATGCCCCCCCCCCTAAGATTTTATAAGACTATAAGAAATGGTGGCACCGAATTTTGAAAAAAAAAATAACCTTCATGTAAATATGCTTCAGGTTTTTTCAATGAAAAATACTTTATGGACACTGAAATATTGTCATATTATTTTCTGTTTTCGACAATAAGAAGCAAAACTAATTGTTATTCTGTAATTGTGGAAATGTAAGAGGAAAATAAGCGATGTACCCGCGCCTTATTGTTCTTGCATGATATTCATTTTTGTGGAAAAAAAAATCTTTGAGCAACGTTTAATAGAAAAAATTAAATCGAAGTACTGCGTTTTTAATGTTTCACCATATTCCTTGATTCTTTTCCTTTCTCATCACAGTGTCGATGTTCGATGTGCACCCCCCAAAATCAATTCCTGGATACGCCACTGATTTCAACATATGTTCCGTCGGTTAGTCGGCAAAATTTGACTGATTATAAATGAAATGAATACTCATGTTTTCGCGTTCCAATTTAGAAGTTCGGGAAATTAATTATTTCTAATAGTGTCATTTGAATATCAACTGTGAGGGTTATTCTTTAATATTTCATTTAGTTTTATGCATTGTATGAACAATTGCTTTGTCTTTACCCTACACACCATCATACTGCATGTTATCTTAAGGATTGCAGAAAATTACATTTATCTACTGTGAATAAAATTATTTATCATAGTTTATTTTTGAAAATATACTTTAAAACTAAAATTATAAAAAAAATTTCGCCGATTATGGCGGATTAATCGATGCATCCCTAATATAATCATTTATATTTATCGTATGCAAACCTTTTAACTTAAATCAACAGCGCAAACGTTTACGGAGTATAAGAGGCTGCTCATAAATGCCCCTCCCCCTCTTTTGTCACAAAGTGTCACTTTGCCTGACTCCCCCCCCCTCTCAGATGGGAGCGGTAGAATTATACGCATGGGGAGAGGAGTGAACCTGAACTATTAAAATTTTAAAAAAAAAACTAAAAAAGTTACAAAAAATTCTTTTTTACCTAAAATAAATGAGCAAAAAAAAAAAAAAAAATTTAATACAAGCAAAACTATTTTTCTGCTACAAAAATTGTCGAAAAAATTTTTTTTGAACTAAAACATCATTCAAAAAAATCTTTTAACAAAAACATCAGCAAGAAAAGAAAAAAAATCGTGCTAAAAATCAGTGAAGAAATTTTTTACTAAATAATTACGAAAAAAAAAAAAAATTCACTCCAAAAACAGAGCAAAAAATTTTTTTTTTGCATTAAAAATTCACTAAATACTAAATTGTTTTTTACGAAAAAATTATCAAAAAATCATTTTACTTAATATAAAAGAGAAAAAAAAAAATGCACCGAAAAAAATCATTAAAAAAAAAAATACTCAAAAAAATAAGCAAAAAGATTTTTTTTCACTGAAAAATCCCCCCCCCCCCCCCCCATTTGTTTTTCGAAAAAAAAAGTTTTTTTTTTTGTACAAAGCAACTTAACAATTTTTTTATTCAAAAATATACATATTTTTTAAAGCCAAGAGAGTTTTGGCAAGTGCACCCCCTAACTGACGCCCATGCCCCGTCACCTCCTCCGTTACTTATACACTACATTTCATAAATATTTTCATGCACATAAATATAAAAAAAAAGCGTGCTCCCACACTTCTTGTCACCCCCTCCCAGGCCCTTGTCAACTGTCACAATTTCGAAACCCCTCTCCCTTTTCCCTCAAAGCGCGACAGCCTCTGAGACAGTCCCAATTGCACCACCGCAACATGACTCGCCATCTACCAATCGCAAAGAGACCGTAAGTAAACTGACTGTTTTTGAGAAAAACAGAGCTGTTGCTTTTTTCTATTTTTCTTTTTTTTTAAATCTAATTTTCCCTCGAGATTTTTTAATTGATGAGCATTTCTTCCTTTATTGATTTTTCGCTATTATCTTCTGCATTTTCATCGCACAGCTACAGCGATAAAACATCTCTCTAAAAAGTTCTAATTCTTGTTCCTTTTTTTATGCATTTTCTTCCCCGATCTGACAGCCTCGTCCGATAAGCACAGTTTCGTGATAGCTTTTCGGGTATTCGAGCTATTTTGGAAGCGAGTGACAAAAGACGGTGCACTATTTTTATGTTTATTTATGAAGAAGAAGATAACAGTATTCAGAGTAGGTAAACACGACCTTCGGTTGCGATCCGATGTCTAGTCAATGACAGTTTATCGACGTCTGTAATGGTAGAACAAATCACGTCCTGACAATCGAATCATGTTTAGTTATGAAGCGCAGGGACGGGCGCACCGAGCTTAAATTTTTGAATTTCTGAATTTGCCGAATGAAATTTTGAAATGTGCCAAATCAGAAAAGACGAGCACACACACGGACCTTATACCATTACTTTATGAGAAAAGACAATAAGTATCACAAAAAAAAAATCGAGCATTCACAAATTTTTCTTCAGATGATTGACAAAAGTTTGAACTTTGATTGGTAACAACGGGAATGTATTTTGGACAGTTAAAACGCTTGGTTGGATAATAAAAAATTATTGTTACATACATAGATACAGATCAAAACGTATTTACTGCATGACATATCATAAAATAGAGCATATTTTACAAAAGCATGTTGGTCACTTGACAGGTTTTTTTAACAACCGAATTAAGTTTTATTTTTCTGGTCTTCTTATTTTCAAAGGCAACAAATGTATATATAAAAACGAAGACTGCAGCTACACACACAATGCACTACAAACACAAAATATTGCAAAACTAATTCCTGAATTTGCAGAATCGTCAGTCCGAATTTGCCGAATAATAAAAACTTTTGGGAGGTCCCAGTGACCTCCCGTGACCTCCCTTCGGGGCGCTCTTGGCAGTAAATAAGTTAAAAACAATTATAATTAGCTATGTTGCATCAATAAGCACCCGGGCAACACCGGTTAATAAGCTAGTATGAAAATAAAAGAGAAAGAAAGAAAAAAAAATATTTTGTTTTAAGTGGGGTTGGTTAGGGTAAGTGGACCCCCGTTTTGGAACAGTTCGTTTTTAAAGCCTTATACAAAAGTTTTAAAGCGAAGCAGCTTAATTTTTTTGACTCTTGCACTTACCCCAGTTCCACTTAACCCAGTGACCCACTTACCCGAACCAACCCTAATTTTATATTCAAAACTAAAAAATGCAAATTCAGGTCCCAGGTCTCGATTTTATCCTAAAATCAGTCTGATTCCGAAGCACTGGCAGAGTTGCTGGCTGAGAAGAAAAACGACCGACTCCAAGCCGGTATTTTGGAATTATAAACCCTCGAGTCCCGACTCTCGGTCCCCAAAATCAGTCCATGGGCACATGGATGAGAAATTTTGAGTGGGGGGGGGGGGTCAGATATTTTCTCCATATTTTAACAGGATATTTTCCCCATGGAATGCCATTTCAGCGCGGATTGAGTTGTCAAAGTTGACCTTTTTAATAACTTATTCATTAATGGCTTAAGAAGAAATGTCTTGATACTTTTGTCGAAAAAATAGTTCTAAAAGTAAGAAAGTACTAAATTCTAAGGGGAGCCTCGAGCCCCCCCTTCCCCTCCAATGGACGCCTATATGAATCAGTTCGACCCCGCAGACCCGCCTTCTTTCGCAACTCGTGACATAGAAAATCCATCATTTCGACCCTCTAGTTGACCCTGTCCGCCTCTTTGCGACCTCGTTCTTTAATAAAGCGGACCCTTCCGCGGTACGCACACAGGTGCTTTCTCACTTATCGTCTGCGCCCCAGAAAGGAAGGTGCGAGCAGAGGCTCTCGACCCCCTAATCTCCAGAGCCATCTGTTGCCGGACGGACGCTGAGTTGTTGCTATGACAACAGTACACAACGCCCCTCCGTCTGCCCGTAATGAGGGGGTAGGCGCCCGTGTCTACCTGCTGAATCGATTGTGTAATGTGTATGCTCCTTTAGGACCCGACTAAAATTTGAGTTTCTCAAAACACCAATTTCAGAGATTTTTTTTTTTTTTTGGGGGGGGGGGGGAGTTAAGCCCCGTCTTTTCCTTTTCTTCACACCACCAGGCACAACCCCTTTTTATTTATTTATATTTTTTTTTACTTCAACTTCGAAGAATTGCCGGGAAAGAGCCTATCGATAATGCCCTCAAACATTTTCTCCATTCCACAATAACTGCGAAAACTAGACTAAAATTGCGTTTTAAAACTACAATTCCGAAGCATTTATGGGAGAGAACCCCCGAAGCCTCTCTTCCGTATGTCACCAAAAGATAGCCTAAATTCAAGGACAAAGCTTCCAAAAAAATTTTGCCCCCCAACTTTTAAGCCCCAATCGCTGCCCCTGCCCCTCATAAACCATATAATGTGAGTAGTGATAAAATACTTTGATGTACCTACATATTAGCCAGTCTCCTCAAAACGTTGTTTTAGCTTGTCTTTAAATCCTTAAAGGGGATTATGTCCGCCCAGAACCCCTACCCCTGGATCCGCGCCTGGTACTTTCTGTTTATAGAACTCCCTTCTCATACATACTACTCCCTATACAGTGGCGTTAGGTTAGAATTTAGAAAGGGCTTCGAATTTCCTCTTAAATCCGGCACTATATTTTTTTTCATGTCACCACTAACAAAGATGTTAAAACTTGCTGGCCCCTTTAGCTAAGCTGCTTTTTCCTCTAACTTTGGAGCTTGTCTCAAAAAATTTTTTAAACAAATGCGCCAATCAAATTATGTTTTTTTCCCTATATTTTGGGAGGGGCCCGGCCCCTTGAGCCCACCCCTTATATACGCCCTTGACTCCCTAACCCTATTGCACTCGTCCAAATATTACCTTTGTTTACTAAAGGGTCCTCAAGGAAATCACCTCATTTCTCATCTCGTTCTTTGAAAATGACATCTAAAAGTAATTACACTCAAGTGATCCAACTTTTTTTACCTTACATTTTTGTATTTCTTTCAAATTTGTCTCATCAATTGTACCCCTTGAGGTAATCAAAAGTCTCAATTTTTAGATTTTTATCTCTATTATTTTTTCATTTATGAGACTTTGAACTTTGGAAAAACCCTCGTTTTTCCATGGATAAGGGAACATAAACGGGACCATAAATCGGCACCAAATATAGATAGAACGATTTGGGAAATGACATTTTAAAGTACGTTAGTTGCCGCTTAATCTGATATGCAACATGATCAATTTGATAAAAATTTTCTTTTTCAAAAAATGAAATTTAAATTTCAAATTTCAATTTCTCAAAAAACATATAATGAACTTTTTTCAAAAAATTCTCAAAAATTCTTGTATATTTTATCTATGTTTATACAAATTTTTAGATTGGGATCTCAATGGGATCATATTTTTTTGAATTTTTGAATAAAACTGTATAGGAAAAAAATGATATTTTTTAGATTCTATTTATTTAAATACTAAGTTATCTTGCTTGTGATGGTCTAAAAAGTAGTAAACAAACATGAATATGTTTAAAGTAAGCTGACATGAGCTTATATATTTGTCAGGTTCACCCCCTCACCCCTTCCTCCCCGCACAACCACTCTTTTTTAATTCAAAACTGTTCAAAATGTTAAAAAAAACTCTTTGATACAAAATGAATAGTAAACTTATTTAAAGTTGGTAAATGGGTTTCCTTATAACTAAACGAAGTATCCCCTCCTCCATCCAAATATACCATTAACGCTGTACTATTATGACATCTAACCTGGGTATTGAATTGACTATTATTTTTACTCTAGGTAAGTGAGCTAGCATTAACTTGTAAATTGGTCAGCTCCCCCTCCCTTCCTTCCCGACCCACCATTTTCCCCCCAAACTGTTTCAAATGCTAAAAAAAACCTTTTTGATACAAAATGAACAGTAAACTTATTTAAAGTTGGTAAATGGGTTTCCTTATAACAAGGCAAAGTAAAACCCTTCTCCCACCCAAATATACCATTAACGCTATACTAATATGACGTCTCAACTGGGGATTGATTTGAGGATTATTTCCCCCCTAGGTATATATTGTTTTTCAGACGAAGTGTTTTTTTTTTCAATCCGACCTTCACAAAGAGTACTTTCATTCAACATCTGAATTTAAACTTATGATTCATTTCATCCCCTCCCCCAGCACCAATATTCAATTTTGGAGGAAGAAAAGAAACGGTTCGCCCCAAGATCATAGCAAACAGTAAAATAGCACTGCTTCCCCTTGTTCTCATAATGTTTTTCCATTATTTTCACACAAAACTGAAAAGAAATCAAAGTATCAGGTTATAGGCCAGTCCCCATCACTGCCTTTCCTTTCTCTTATTGGACAAAGCTCATGAGCTAATAGGAAAGAGTAATAAACAGAACAATTTGAAACACTACCAGACAATAGTAGAGACTGAGGCTTTGAAATGAGGTTAGGCGGGATGATAAAAAAATAAAGTTTGGAGCGGGAATGTAGGAAAAGGGGGGGGGGGAGCAATCTGTACAGAAGTTAAACAACATGAGAGGTTATGATCAAAAAAGCAGTGTTTGTTTAATATATGTATATAGATATATCTTGCTGCATTACTTTTCTTTACAACAAAATGAAAAAGAACACAAACAATTAAAAAAAAAATTAATTAACAGCTGCACACTAGATAATGTGGGAAGATAGTTATGGGGACACAGACATATGGTCTGATATTTTGATTTATTTTCAGTTTTGTGCGAAAAGAATAGAAATAACGATGAGAACAAGGAGAAACAGTGCTATTTTGCTGTTTTAGCTATTATCTTGGGGGCGACCCAATGATTTCCTCCCTTCAAAATTGAAGATTGGTGCTGGGGTAGGCGATGAAATGAATCATAAAGTTAAATTACAGCTATTGAATGGAAGTACACTTTAAAGTTCGGAACGAAAAGAAACACTTCGTCTGAAAAACAATATATATATATATACAGGGTGAGTTCGATCGAATCTGCCATACGAAAAGGGGTGATAGAAGAGCCCAAGTGGAGTATAGAACCACCCATTAGCGGTGTCAATTCGTAACCGTAACCGAGTTATGGTATATTTAAGGAAAATTCGCAAAAAAACAAAATTCTGAGAAAAAGACCAATTTCTGAAGTTCCTGTTGGGTCTACGCACAAAATAAGCACATATTTCGAAAGAGCAGAAAAAATCCTTTAAAATGACATCTTTTTCATCAAGATAGTCGCATTTTATAGCGAGTTACAAGCTTTCAAACACTGGAAGCACTCAAAAATGAAATTTCATCAAACTTTTCAGTCAAAAATTTCAGAAACAACCGTATGAGCTACAACCGGTCAAATGCACCAAAAACTTTCCCATTTCACTAGCTTTCAGATGATACAACAGAAAATCATATTGGGCTTCAAGTTCAGCAGATATTCTGGCTTTTGTTTGAAACAGTATGAAAATCGTCCTTTGTCAGAATATGGAAACCAGCAAAGAGTCAGACTTTTATGTTCTAAATTTTCTATTTCATGTAAGTGTACTGGTTTATTTATTCGAGAAAAGGAAAATTTTATAACTAAATATTAAATTGTAACACTTTATTAAGTGAATAATCACAAGAGAAGATACCAACACGTAGAAACAAAGGCAGCATTACTTTACCGCGCTTTTCACAAAAAAAAAAAAAAAAAAAAAATTCAAAATTAAATGAGTTACACTAACATCTATGAGTACATTTACATGTAAACAATCCTCAACATTTCCCAGAGCTACTGAAATTATCATCCCCCACACCGGATAGATGCCCTTGGCCTTTTAAGAGCAAAAACTACCGTCGCTCTCAATGAAACTTCATTTCTCACTTTTGCTACTGCTCCATCAAGCCAAATGCGCAAGTCCTGCAAACTGGTTGCACCTGAGCAGTAAACTGCTTGTTTCAAGAATCCCCAAACAAAGAAGTTCACTGGCGTCAGGTCTGGTGATCTAGGTGGATAAGGAATAGGACCCAAATGACAGGATGAATGGACTCTATGAAATGAAATTTCATAGAGAGCGACAGTAGTTCTCGCTCTTAAAAGGCCAAGGGCATCTATCCGGTGTGGGGGATGATAATTCCAGTAGCTCTGGGAAATTTTGAGGATTGTTTACATGTAAATGTACTCATAGATGTTAGTGTAACTAATTTAATTTTGATTTTTTTTTGTGAAAAGCGCGTTAAAGTAATGCTGCCTTTGTTTCTACGTGTTGTTATCTTCTCTTGTGATTATTAACTTAATAAAGTGTTACAATTTAATATTTAGTTATAAAATTTTCCTTTTCTCGAATAAATAAACCAGTACACTTACATGAAATAGAAAATTTAGAACATAAAAGTCTGACTCTTTGCTGGTTTCCATATTCTGACAAAGGACGATTTTCATACTGTTTCAAACAAAAGCCAGAATATCTGCTGAACTTGAAGCCCAATATGATTTTCTGTTGTATCATCTGAAAGCTAGTGAAATGGGAAAGTTTTTGGTGCATTTGACCGGTTGTAGCTCATACGGTTGTTTCTGAAATTTTTGACTGAAAAGTTTGATGAAATTTCATTTTTGAGTGCTTCCACCCAGGTCAAAATTCATGCTAGAATTTCTTTGCTAGCAAACCATCACATGCTAGATCCTAGCAAGAAAACTAGCACAAAACTACCATAAATCTTTGCTTTTTCTAGCAGACTTGCTAGCATGCCATGCAGTGTTTTGGCCCACTTTTCATGCTTTATAGCAGACAAATTCTAGCTAGCGTTGCTTTTATTTTTTGCTATTCTAGCAAGATTTCTACCATAGGTTGCTATTATTTTTTGCTAGTCTAGCAATAATTTATTACCACTAGATGCTATTTTTTGATGCTAGCTACCATCCGTTGCTTTTATTCTTTGCTTTTCAAGCAAGATTTCTAGCATATGTTGCTATTATTTTTTGCTAGTCTAGCATGATTTGTACCAACCGTTGCTTTTATTTTTTGCTTTTCTAGCAAGATTTCTAGCATATGTTGCTTTTATTTTGTGCTAGTCTAGCATGGTTTCTACCATCTGTTGCTTTTTTTTTTTTGCTAGTCTAGCATGATTTCTACCATACGTTGCTTTTATTTTTTGCTAGTCTAGCATGGTGTCTACCATCTGTTGCTTTTATTTTTTGCTAGTCTAGCAAGATTTGTAGCATACGTTGCTTTTATTTTTTGCTTTTCTAGCAAGATTTGTAGCACTAGTGGCTTTTATTTTTTTGCTTTTCTAGCATGGTGTCTACCATCTGTTGCTTATTTTTTGCTAGTCTAGTAAGATTTGTAGCATACGTTGCTTTTATTTTTTGCTAGTCTAGCATGGTGTCTACCATCTGTTGCTTTTATTTTTTGCTAGTTTAGCATGATTTCTACCATTCGTTACTTTTATTTTTTGTTTTTCTAGCAAGATTTGTAGCATACGTTGCTTTTGTTTTTTGCTAGTCTAGCATGGTGTCTACCATCTGTTGCATTTATTTTTTGCTAGTCTAACATGATTTCTACCCTTCCTTGCTATTATTTTTTGCTTTTCTAGCAAGATTCCTAGCATATATTGCTTTTATTCTCTGCTAGTCTGGCATAGTTTTTACCATCTGTTGCTGCTCTTCTAGCATGATTTC
>JAXGGA010007863.1:0-50000 GCA_038373865.1 Uloborus plumipes
TTTATTTTAAACCTTTTGCGAAATGCAGTGTTTAATTTTAAAACCAACACTTTTTGACACAATAAACAACAAAATAATTAAGATAAGTGGTGAGTGATAATGCCACCATTAATTCCAAATTATTTTCATAGACAAGCATTTGACACGTATTTTGTTAGAGAAATTTTTTTAAAGAAAAATGAAAAGTAAAAAATAATTTTAAGAATATTTTTGTTTTTTTTTGTCTAACATGAACTGGATCTCAAACAAAATATTTAATTTTTATATATTTGACGACATGAAGTGAAAGAAAAGTAGATTCCATGACGTCATAGCTTTTATGGAAGTCGTGGGTGCAAGTACTTGTACAGTGAGCAATTTTTCCGTACTGAGTTTTCTTTTTTGTTATTATATTGATTGTGGTTGTGCCGTAAAATTGCTACCAAAATACTCTTTTAGTGTAATATGATTAATGAATTCAACGAAAATGGCAAGGGTCTAGAACAGCAGGTAATTGCAGTAGTTCAGATTGCAAAATAAGCTATAACGCTTTTCTTCTCATAATTCCCATTGTGTTTACGAAAACTGATTTGCAGTTGCAATATTTTTAAGATGTTTGTTTGGTATGAAGCAATTTACGTTTAAATACCAATGTTTTTCATTGCAGTTGTAAACCAATTTAATTAAATTTATAACTCTTTCGTAGTAAACACGAGCACATTATTTTAGTGCATGCGATCCATTAAAAATATTTTCTATTTTGTAGTTTCTGATGCTCATATAATTTTCAGGAAAAATATGTTAACCTACTGTAAGTTTGTTGGATATTTTTCTTTGTACTTATTTCACAATACCTTAATTGGTTTATTCCCCTTGACTACTTGGATATTCACGAATAGCGTAGAATTAATACAAGAATAGCATATTTTTAAAATGCTATGTAAGCCGTTGAAACATATCATGGGTTATGTCTTAAATACTTTAGACTTTTACAATAATAGACTATTATATATGTACCACTTACTTTAGTGGTTAAAATGCGAATTTACTTTTTTGAGAAAGTAGCCTCTGAAAATTGTTAAATATTTTTACTGCAAGAGTTAAAAACATGAATTTACGTAAGAAGTGAAGAAATGTATTTTCACTAGTATTTCTTCACACTTTATAGGTAGAAAATCAAGCATATTGACTAGTGGTTCTGACCAATGTTGGTAGTCCGGGGCTCAAAATAACCTTAAATTTGTAAACTTTTGTTATAGAATTTATAAGCATTGGTGGATGAAGGAAATCTCCAAAGTGTTATCCAAAATCTCCAAAGTGTGTCTCCAAAGTTAGAGGAGCTCCAAAAGAGACCCAGAATAAATGTTCGCTAAACAACCAATTTTGCTCTATCTTCTAAAATATTATTTGATTGAAAAAAATGTTTCAAAAGTTTTATTTATTTGTTTATTTAAATAACTTTTTAGATAAGTATTTTTATTTTACACATAATATTCGTATATTATTAGTAAAATGTTTTGCACAAGTATTCCATGCATAAAATTTAGCTCAAGCAACATTCTCCAAAACATAAAAGTACCAAAAATTTAAAAGAAATGTTTGTACAAAGTTGAAAACATGGATACATGAAGAAACATTTTATGCAAAAGGTTTTTCTTCAAAAAAAAAAAAAAAAAAAGGAAAAGTATGCATAAATAAAAAAAATATTTTCCAAGATGAATAGTCTGTTGCTAGTACTTATTTGTTTATGAGTAAAATTTTCACTAAAGAGTGAAAAAAGTGTTGTCCTTAAATAGAATGAGAAAAATGAGTAACTTTTAAAATACAAGCATGGAAGGATTAGGGTTGTCCGTTTCTTTTCAGGGCAGAGACCCCCCTCCACCCTGACAAAATTTTGTCCACTTCGTCCTCTTTTTAACTTACATTAAAGGTTCTAAATAAAAAATGCTGAACTTAATTATAATTAATAAGTATGTTTTATTTATATTGTTTAAGAAATTTTTTTTAAATTCATATAGCAGACATACATTAGTGTAGTGTTCACTCTAGAGGAAAAAAAAAAGGCAGGGTGCTTGTATCTGAAAGGGGCACTATTTATTGCCAAAAGAGCAAAACTTCAATATGAAATGTATTTTCATTAGTATTAAGGCCCCCACCCCCGTCAAGAGTCGAGAACATGTGCTCCTTCAAAAAAGAAAAAAGAACAAATAATCCATAAAAATATAACAAAAAAAAAAAAAATAAATAAATAAAAAAAATAAATAAATAAATTAAAATATTCTGCACTAATTTGTTTAATTTTAATATTTTTGAACACAATCAGTGATAATAAGCAAATAATGATAGGAACCAAACTTGAAATAAGTAATAGACAAATTTTAAAACAATGTAATTAAAACAATCTAATCAAAGGTAGCACATGTTAAAATAAGTTCTAATTGTTTAAAAATTTGAAATATTTACAAGATGCAAAGAATTAAAATCTCAAAGACTGGAAGTAGTAATTCCTAAAACACTAGTTTAATGTTGCCATGTTTCCCTAAGAATATGTTTTTGAATTTTTGAAATAAAACATAAAATAAGCTAATCTTGAGTAGCATATGTAAAAACAACTTCTGATTGTTAAATACATTAATATATTATAAGAGGCAAACAGATAGAAATCTTAAACACAAGAAGTAATTTTCTGCGAAATCGAGTTCATTGTTGACATGATTTCAATAATAAAGTAATTTATTAAAAAAAACATGCAAAATAAGCTAATGAAAAGTAGCAATTGTATAATTAACTTCTGATTGTTAAAAATATTAAAATACCTGTCTATCTCGAATTTCACGGGAGAGAAGAAAAATTCGAGATACAGAGGTTGTGATAAAATTTACAAAAATAAGCAATTGGAACAAAGTTAAATGCTTAATACGTTGTTTTGCACTGATGTTGTTGAATATTTTACTGTACGACATTTTGTGAGTCCACGTTTTTGGTACTAATTATAATGACTATATCGGTAGCAAGTTAATGCATACCTTTAAGTACGAACATAGTCTTTGAGTGTTTGTGCAGAAGATGATTTTTGTCTCCAAGTTATACCATTGATAAAGGTTTCTGGGGATGAAATTCAAAAGTGAGTCTTCAAAATTCGAGATATAGAGGTTTTCGGGAAATTTTTCTTGAGATAAACATAAGAAAAAACATTAAATTTATGCTGTAGAAGCTGGGAAATTGAAAAATTTCGACATAAAGAGGTTTTCAAGATAAGTAGGTTCGAGATAAACTGGTTCGATTGTATTTACAAGATGTAAAAGGATTGAAATCTCAAGCACGGTAGGCAACACACGTGTGTTAAGCATATCAAAACATGTAAGAAAAAATTGTATCGCTGAAAAGTTTTAAAGAAACAAGGAAGCAGTATTCAACAAATACCAATGGGAAAATGGAAACAAGCACTAACTTTCAAAACTTTTATAAGCACTTGAAATTAACAAGTCCTTTTCCAATTTTATCAAAAGAGTGTACAAACTCTGCTTCTGTTCTATTTTGGTCCGGGGGGTGGGATGGGGGGAGAGAACAGGCCAAATTTAATTGTAATAAAAAGTGGGCAAAAGTAACACTGGGAAAAATTGAGGCTTTTGTGGGTTAAAACAATCAGAAATTGATGTTCTAGTGTAATGAAGCATTTTAGTTTAAAAAAAAAAAATGATACTTTGCTGTTTAACCCTTCACTGCATGGTGTGCCTGATCTGGCACACACCAAAAAAACCCCCTCATATATTCTTATGATATTTAAATGCAGTTAAACTGAGTTTTGCGCCTCTTTTGGAACATTGCTATAACAGTTTAGTGTGATGTTTATGCACTTGCACTAGTTAGTTGCACTAAGTCTAGGTATTACAGTTCTTGCTTTTGAAAAAAGTCTGCATTTCTGTTAGAGGTGTGCTTAGTCGTTATTTCCTTTGTTCTAAAAATATATAAATACACTTAGTGGCAAATTTGTTTATATCACTTATGGCACAAAACACATTGTAGATTATTACACTTATCGGTATACAAAGCATATGTTATGTGCTTTGTGCCATATGTAGAACAAACAATTAAAACATCATTTTTGGTGCACATTTTTAAGATAAATTTTTTTCTTCATTTTTCCTGAACTCAGAGCTATTAAAAGGTAACATGATTTTTTCATGAAAATATAAAAAATCGTGCAGTGAAGGGTTATATTAGGTAATAATTAATAAAGCTTCAAAAAATCGCTTTTCAAAAATTTTTTTGGAAATTCGTTTAGATTTAAAATTTGAAAATGGTTGCATTTTCTGAGAAATATGTCTTCGAAATATTTTGCAGAAGATCGAATTTTCAAAGCAATTTTTGAGATAAAACATTTTTTCATATGATTTCTATGTAATTATTCCTCAAAGAAGATAAGTAATTTTCCAAGAAATAATGTGGGAAAAATCGTTAACAGGCACTGGCACTCCTTATTTCTTTTGAAGAAAAAAATTTCAAGATGGAATCTGCTAATTTTATTTTATTTATTGTTATACTGTAACCCCTCGTTATATCTCACTTTTCTGGGAACAAAGAAAACGCAATATAACCAAGGTCATAAAAAATGGTTATTTATCCGACATACAAATAAATTATACATCAGCATACAGAACAGTTAATTTATTCGTACATTAGAATATTTTTTTAAGATAAATTCAATAAGGAAATTAAATTTTACAGTTATTGATGTACTATGCATAAAAATCCGTAAGCACTCACAACTGGGTCATTCCATGTGAAATCGACAAAACTCAAAACTTGACCATCACCAATTAAAAAAAAAATTATAGGTTTGAATACATCTATAAAGTCATACAATTTTTTTTTTTAAACTAACAGCTGAAAACAGCTTTTTTTTTGTAATGGTTTTTTGTGAGTTACCCCCTAAAAAACTCGAAAAATGGCAAGAAGTGAAATTTTGGTACCTATAAAAATTCAATTTACTCCCCTTCTATTGCATCTAAAGTATTTTGTTATGTGTCATATTTCAAATCTCTTTAAAAAAGCTTTCATTAGATATATAACTTAACAAGATTTTGTAATGTTAATATTTCAAAGTCACTGAAAGCATTATTTCACCTTGAATATTTCAAAAAGTATATTTTTAAAAATCTGAAATATATATATATATAATACTTCCTGGTGGTGTATATGTGGTAACAATTTCAGAATGGGACAGCAATGGGATCTGGATAAAAAAAGAAATAGACTTTTTACACTCTTACCACTTTATTGCAATGTGTTTGGCTTCTGAAGATATAAGTATAAAATGTTACTATGAAGTATAATAAATTAGAATTAGTAGGTAATTTGAAAGTGTCCCCAAAATTCAAAACTATCTAATTATGTGTGTTTTTCTTCCAGCTCTCTTTCTGAAAACCAGCATTACAGCTGCTTTTAGTTCTTTTCAGGATCATATAAAAAATGCTGATCTTTTCAAATTCTTTGTCTATTTCTCTGCAAGACACTACTTGTTTCCTTTCTGAAATCCAAATCGGAATTACTGACCTTTTGCATCGGTAATCAAATATAAGAGCTTACTGCAACAGAAAGTTATCCACGTTATATAGAAATTTGTAGATTTGTACCAACAAATTTTTTTTTCACATTTACACACTTTAGCAGTCTGATGCTGTTGTAGATTTGGTTCAAAATACGCTTCTAAAAAAGAAATAGACTTTTTACACTCTTACCACTTTATTGCAATGTGTTTGGCTTCTGAAGATATAAGTATAAAATGTTACTATGAAGTATAATAAATTAGAATTAGTAGGTAATTTGAAAGTGTCCCCAAAATTCAAAACTATCTAATTATGTGTGTTTTTCTTCCAGCTCTCTTTCTGAAAACCAGCATTACAGCTGCTTTTAGTTCTTTTCAGGATCATATAAAAAATGCTGATCTTTTCAAATTCTTTGTCTATTTCTCTGCAAGACACTACTTGTTTCCTTTCTGAAATCCAAATCGGAATTACTGACCTTTTGCATCGGTAATCAAATATAAGAGCTTACTGCAACATAAAGTTATCCACGTTATATAGAAATTTGTAGATTTGTACCAACAAATTTTTTTTTCACATTTACACACTTTAGCAGTCTGATGCTGTTGTAGATTTGGTTCAAAATACGCTTCTAAACAAATATTTTTCGTTATGAATGTAGAAAAATCTAAATACCGTTGAATATTAATAGATAGCAATTAAAACGTTCAACTTCTTAGGATTCTTAAGAGCTAATCCTAAAATTAAAGACTTGGTAAAAAAGATGCAGACTCAAAAACCACATTAAGTACAGACTGTTTAATTTTTAGAGTAGAATGTTTGATGATATTTGTTTCTTTTTTAAGCATAAGCCAACTGACGGAACCTATAAAGTGTTTATTAACGATAAATCTTAAGTTTGGACTTGCAGACCTACCAACTCTCCCGTTTTTCACGGGAGACTCCCGTTTTTACTCCATTCTCCCGATTGTACGTTTGAATATTTATTTCTCCCGTTTTTTATTCTATTCTCGGTTGTTCATTCAAAAAACAGGTTTGGCTCGAAATATTGCCAATCTTGGCGACATTTAGCTGTTCCTCACTAATATTTGTGCCAAAAAGAATGCCAACTTGGCGATATCTCTTAAATTTCTCGTTAATTCTATAAAAATCCCAAGCTATGTTAAATGGTGCATGGCAGGCAAATCAACATGCAGGTGAAGTTACAAAAATATTGATCATTTTTGAGTGAAAATTTATTTAATTAACGCCAAATTTAGTAAGATTATAGCAAATTAAGCATAAAAGTACAGATAAAAAATAACTATTTGCAAAATTTTAACATTACAATAGTCAAATTTAAATTAGAAATACTTGAAAAAACATTGTTTTCGGTTCATTATAACATCGTTTAAAATCTCCCTTTTTCTCCCTTGAAGCTTTGACCAGATTTTCTGTTTTTACTTTTCATAAGGTTGGCAAGTCTGGACTTGTAATATCTTTATTATCATTTAGATTTTAATTGCTCAGATTTACGAGAAAAAATGTTTCATTTGAGTAAGAATTACATAGTCAACATAAAATCTATTTTTAACCCTTCACTGCACGGTGTGCCAGATCTGGCACAAACCAAATAAACCCTCATATATTCTATAGCTGAAAATTAGCGGTCGCCACTCGCCACGTGGCGATTAAAGTTGCAAAAGTGGCGATTTAAAAATGTGGCATCCATCGCCACCCTCGGTCGCCACTCTTGCTCAGTCACTCTAAACATTCGCAATCGAACTACATTTCCCCCCTCCTGTTCGGCGCTACTTCCATGTATTTCTTTCCCCACCTCTTCTTCCCATCGCTAGAGGGAGAAATTGAGCCACAACAGGAACCGCCATTCGTCATTTGCACTTTGAACCCTGCACGTGCCACCTGCTTTGGAATGGCTGCTCAGCGATCACGTGGGGGAAAGCGCAATATTGAAGAAGAGGAGTCACTTAAAATAACATCGTTTTTCGTTAAAAGGTGTTTAAATAAACAATTTAACTCTAGTTTCTTGTTTTTAGCATTATTTTTTACTCTATTTTTAAATGTTTCCAGTTGTTAACTAAAACTCATCCTCATCTTCCTTCTTCTTCCGTGGCGCTACAGTCTTTGGCAGACCAAGGCCGTCTCAATAAGTTTCCGCCATTTTGCCCTGTTTGACGCAACTGATCTCCATCCACCAGCGCCAATCATTTGGAGATCTTTCTCAACACAGACTCATCCTCATAAAATACAGTATTTTCGCGTAGATAAGCGGCGGCTTATACGTGTTTAAAAGCTGAATTTTAACTTCTGCGGCTACACCAATGCGGCTTATACGATAGTTTTTTTTTTTTGTCTTTTTTTTTCAAAGTTCACGTTATGTTTAGTTATTGCTTAAAAACGAAACAAATTAGAGTCTGACATCGAAAACCAGAACTGCAACGCCCTTGAAAAAATCTATTTTGAAAAGGGTGATATCATTTCTGCTTATTCAGATGTTATTTTATTCTCCTAGATCCGATAAGGAAGTGGAATAAATTAAGAAAAAAAAAAAAAAAACATCAACCATATAACCAACGTGTCTAAGTGTCTAATAAAGGAAAACAAATCCAACCGAAAAACAAATTAAAAAAAAAACACCCACCACCCTTGCCATGAGAATGAGAAGTAGGGTTGCAGTAGAAACCAACTGTAGCAGAACAGGGTTACTATAAGTTGCAGTTATTGCCAAAATGTTGCAATGTTTTATTTATTTATAATATTGAAACACTGTTTTCAAATCAATGTTACTAATTCTTTGTCATTGTTTTTGAACGATGTCAATACCAGTACCAGTATACAGCGTAGGTGTAGGTTCTTGCAGATTGAATTTGTGACAGTTTTATGTGGCTTATACGCTGATGCGGCGTATCTGATGAAACACATTTTTTTTCTCCGGTATTTTGCGAAGTGCGGCGTATACGGTGGTGCTTCTTATCTACCCGAAAATACAGTACATTGTTTTAGTCAGAAAATCAGCAAATATATATGGAGAAGACACGTATAACTATGCATTTTTGTTCTATATAAAATGTTAGTAAAGTATAATGAATAAAGTACGAAACTGGTTAATTACCGTAAAATGGGGTGTATAGGAACAGCGGGGTCAATCGGAACAAAACTTCCAGACCGTACAAAGAAATTCTTCATAAATATACTATTGGGTATTTTACGCCGTTAATTTTTTTTTAGAAAAGTAAGATCATAGGAAGTAGGAAAAAATTACTTTAGTCAATCTGGCAACGCTACTGGCTTCTAAGGAGGGCTGTACGTGGAATGCTAGAAAACATCACATTTTCATAGACTGCAAAACTTCATATGCAAGAACAAACCTTCTTATATTTTAAACTTAAGAGTGGTATGTTTCAATTATACATGTATCTGAACAACAGAATACCACATTAGAATTTACATTTTTTATAAATTGTGTCATAAAAATGAAGAATTCTGAAAAATGCCATTGGAAAAAAAATTGCGGGGTGAATCGGAACACTTTGTTCTGTTGTTCCAATTCAAATTTATTTGAAGGAAACTGTTTGAAAAATCAAGATTCTAACCCCAGTTCCTCTAATCAAGACAAGGACAAGTATTTATTACTGTTTATCACTTCTCGTGACCAGCTAGATCTTAGAATGACAGAAAGTTGCAGATTTCATAAGATTTTTTCTCCAGGAGACTTCTTTTTATTAAAAATACGAGGAGGAAAGTCACATAGACTTTAGATAGCAAAAGGCAAGCACACAGACAGTGATGAATAAGCGAAAAAATCTTTCAGGACAATCCCCGAAACCCAGAGATTTTGAGAAACTAAAGAAAAGGCAGAGATCATCCCAGAAGATGCTATGAAAAAACTTAAGCCAAGTCACAATTGCTAGTTTTAAGGACAAGTACATATTTGTGGACGACATGAGTGACTTCCATTCGTGTTAAATCTTTGTATTTCAATTCAAAAGCATTTCATAAAATTTCTTTTCATTTTTCATAAGTTCAAAATTATTTTGAATTTTGGCAAATTATAAACGTTTACTGGTATTGAAATTATACTTTTATTTGACAGTAATTATCTGTTTTTGTTCTCCCTCATCCATATTATTCATGTTTGTGAGACCTATTACAGGTTTCATGGAAAAAAATACAAATTTTAACATGTGTTCCGATTGACCCCTATCAGCGGGGTGATTCGGAACACCCATAATTTCCTATATATTTTAATAATAACTGTTCAAAATGTTTTGTGTTTGCTTGGAATATCAAAAGTAAAGCAAGACCGAAGTTTTTACCCAGAAAATCAAATTGAAAAAAAATCTTTTAACTGCTTTTTTTACAATCAAAGCTGAAAAGTGTTCCGATTCACCCCATTTTACGGTACTTTTGACTTGATCTTATTTATGACTGAGCAAATGGGTAAATTTTGCGGTTCATGTAGAAATATATAACAGTTTGAGATGTTGTTTACAAAAAAAAAAAAAAAAATCATAAGGGTCCCTATGGCTTGCAAAATCAGTTACTAATGCTCTAAAACTTAACTTTTCCTTGTTTTAGGCTGTACTTAAAGTTTAAATTCTTTTCTGTCTCTTCTGTAAAATTTTGTGCTTTTGAGTTGTATCATCTTTCTCACGTGAGCGATATTCTGATACTTTTTTTTTCGTTATTCACAAAAATTTGAAACATAAAGTGAAGCACCGTTTATACGATTTTAAAGGGACTGTATAAAGGAACATACAAATAAATATATAACTTGTTGGTTTACATCAATATGTATTGAACGCTTCTGGAACCCATTTAAAAACATATAAAACGTAAAACGTATTAACAGTGCTTTGTTAGTTGCAGTTTTAAAAAGTGGCGACTAACTTTAAAAAGTGGAGACTAATATAATTGAGTCCACTGGCCACTGGCTACTAACCAAATTTCCCAGTTTTCAGCTATAATATATTCCTATGATTTTTAAATACAGTTAAACTGAGCTTTGTGCCCCTTCTGGAACATTGCTATAACAGTTTAGTGTGATGTTTATGCACTAGTTAGTTGCACTAGTCTAGGTATTACAGTTCTTGCTTTTTAAAGAAAGAGTGTCTGCATTTCCGTTAGAAGTGGGCTTAGTCATTATTTCCTTTGTTCTAAAAATGTTTAAATACACTTAGTGGAAAGTTTGTTTATACCACTTATGGCACAAAACCCATTGTAGATTATTACACTTATCGGTATACAAAGCATATGCTATGTGCTTTGTGCCATATATAGAACGAACAATTAAAACATCATTTTTGGTGCACATTTTTAAGATTAATTTTTTTCTTTATTTTTCCTGAACTCAGGGCTATTTAAAAGGTAACAAAGGATTTTTTTCATTAAAATATAAAAAATCGTGCAGTGAAGGGTTAACTTAAAAAAATAATCAGTTTGTTGGAAAAATACAATGTAGCGTGGTGAGTTTTTTCTCTCCAGATAGTGGCACTCTCCCTAAAAAGGTTGGCCACCCCTGGTTTAGAAGTACGCCTGGTTTTAAAGTCTATCGATGAAGACCATTGATCGTGTGATACATATTCGCCATATTTGGTCATACGAACGATGGAAGTAAACAGGGTGCTTAAGAGGCCTAAGTTTCTAAAAACAAAGCAGAATTGGATGTTTATTTTACTGCCAACAAATGAAAATTGTGCAAAATGTACAGAAATCTTTTTTAAAAAATTGTTTTAAATAACACAGGGTTCCCACGGGCCCTAAAAAGGCCCTATAAAGGCCTGATTTTTGAGTTTGATTTTTAGGGGCCCCTAAAAAGGCCATATATTTTATCAAAAGCCCTAAAAATGATTCAAAGCCCTATTTTTTTAAAAAAAAGAATTTGTAAGAATTCTAAGTACGCATCTCGCTCCCTTCCATTTTTTCTCGATCGTCGTAACACAACGTGGAGATTCAAGGTCGCAGTTCAAGGTGAGGCTTATCGCGCTTTAGCCACGCCTGTGGTGTGAGGGTGAGCTTTTATTGGGTATCGTTTTCCGTGACGTATACGTGGCTCCTGGCACAGCCATCTTGACACAGGTATTTAGAAGACTGTGCTCCTGGTTGTAAAGAAAAAAGACAAAAAAGAAAATATAATAATAAATCTGCTGAACAGTTATTTTAGGGACGTTCTTCGACGATTGTTGATACGTAGTAGCGTGGGTCGATTTTGCACGGCGAGTTGAAATAGTGTGCATTTCTATTTTCTCTTCGTATCTTGTTTGCAGTGGTGCAAGTGCTGCACAAATTGCGCCACGCTGCGCCAAATAAAGAATCTTACGCCATCCTGCTCCCAAACGCACTTTTAGATCGAAATTGCGCCTGAGAGCGCCAAAACGGCCGTTTTTCTAGCGAATATCGCAAAAAAGTGGCATAACTTCTGCTTTTGTTAACCGTACATTATGACGGTTGCTATGGAGATATTCTGAACACGTGCGTCGCGAAAATTATTCTCCTTATCTGAAATTTCAATCCTTTTGCATCTTGCAAAAATTTTGATATTTTTCACAATCCAAAATTATTTTGATACATGCTGCCTCAGCTTAACTTATTTTATGTTTTATTTTGAGAAAAAAGTAATTTATTTTTAGAAGCTTGTCAACATCTAGCATTTACGTCGCGGACGAAGCTTCCTCTGTTGAAGATTTCAATCCAAATGCATCTTGCAAACATTTTAATATTTTTTACAATTAACCGCTATTTTAACAATAGATACCTTCCATTAGCTAATTTTAGCTTATATTTTGATAACAAACAATTTTTTTTTCTATTTATATACCTATTAATTTTTGCAAGCTTGATTTTAATAAGCATTAAAATCAATAATGAAATCCATTGCTTCATTTTTTGGAAAACAACCACATAATGTTTAATTATTACTTTGTACTGAAAGACAGTATTTTTAAAAATTTAATTTGTAAAATTATAATTTTAATTAATAGTTTAAAATCGAATTTTCCATGCTACTAGCAGCAGTGCTCCCATTAGGTCATTAAAGGAAAGATAAAATTTTGATGTGTTGTACAAAATTCAGAGATACTTTATGGCAGCACATAATTATCTCATTCTACTGTTTAGAAGTTCTAAAGTTTTGTAACCAGCACATATTTAAGGCATTAAAAGCAGAGAGACAAACAAATTAAACGTGAAGCAGTATATGATAGTTACACAAGAAGCTTAATCCAATCAAGAGTCATCAGATTTTTTATTAAATTTAGCAAACCAACGACTAAAGTCAGCTGTTAAAAACAATGTCTTGTCTGAAATCAAGTTGCAAAATGGATGTTAGAAGATATAGAAAAGTTACGAATGAGAAAGAGAAAGAACAGTAGAACAAAAAGAAACAAAGTTAAACTTTTAAATTAAGGTTTTTCAATTTTTAGTTCACAAAATCTAATTTTGCACGATAAAACATTAAAAAACTTTAGTTTACTTTTCAAGCACAAAGGTAGTTAGTTCCTCAATTTTAAGTTAAAGCGCATTGTTAACAAAAGAAAATCCAAATGTTATTGATAATTATGCAACTAAAAAACCAAAAAATGTCTAAATTTTTCATATTGTCGTGGGAGCTTTAAACCAAACGTTTGCATTTCATATTTGACCACCACGAATGCGCTCCTAGGTGGATAGGATTTTTTTCTTTTATATAGGCCTAGAGTCTGCTTGTTAATCCTTGAATTTTATAAATTGAAGTGTGTGTCATATTGTACTACATTTAAATGGTTTAAAAGGAACTGCTACAATTTTATTTAAAATTTGTTCATAAAATTTTTGTGTGAGTGTAGTAGCTTTATAGTACCCGTTGCTCGTTTCTTAAGCTCGTTAAAAATGTAAAATAATACCAGAGGTGGCGCTAGGACTTGCCCGACAGGGGGGCACCGATGTAATTTAAAAATGTATCCCTCCCTCTCCGTCCCCAGTCTTTTAATTTTTTTGGTGCATAAACAAAAAAAAGTATTCATTTTTACCAAGCTAAAATTAAAACCAGAAAACTAAAAAATGAGCATTGAAACTAAATAAAAGCATAATAATGTACTTCATACACAATTTTTATTTTCCGAAAGAATTTCAGATACCCAAAACGAAAATGTTAAATAATAAAGAAAGCGAAAATTTTGAAAACAGGCTAGTTCTATGAATGCAGGGCCTCCGCTCCCACTTACCCCGTAGTTCTTAGGCGGCTGGTATACCTACAAAGTGGGGGAGGGGGTCAAAAGAAATGTGTGTAGGGAGGGGAGGTGTGAAGTCAGCCCCTCCGGAAGTTTTTTTTTTTTTTTTTTTTGTAAAATTGGGTTATATTATTGTATTTTAACATTACTGATTAAATGACCTCTAAAAAATGCGGAATATAGTCAGAAAACTCAACCAGGCCATATATGACTCATTCCCTCTTACGGTTCAAAATTCCATTTTTATGAAATAACTTGAAAAAAGTTGGAATTTTCAGCTTGTTACTGGCATTTTCTTCTTTTATTTTTGTGAAATAAATCGTTTTTCAATCGATCATTACTTTTTAACCATGGAAAATGATGTTATACTTTACTATTAGAAGTGTGGAGGTCCCCCTTGCCCTCCTGTACGAGCCGCCTATTTTCTTAAGAGTTATGATTTTAAAATGAAAAGTAAATATGATGAGGAACTTTTATGCTGAAATACAAGATAATTATGTAGACTTGAAAGGAATTCATAGTTCAGCTACAAAAACTGCAAAAGTTGGTAACTATGTATTTGAAACTTATATCAGGGAAAGTTATAAAGTGGCAAGTGGCATGTATGTAGCTCTAATTTTTGTAATTTGAAAGAAAGAATGGAAATAGCTTGATTCAGATAATATTGGAATTATTACTGAGTATGAAGTGATAACAATTCTCTCTCAGCCAAGTTTAAATAAATGCTGTCATGTATAGTGTTTACACTTCATTTTTTCGACCTATAATGTTTGTTAAGTTATCAAAATTGATCTTAATCAAGTATATTGTTCATTTGACACTACTTTATAGGAATGTTGGATGGAAGGTCCAAAACCAAAAGGTCCACGAACAGAATATCCACGTCCAAAAGATCCGAAGTATAGAAGCCCGCGGACCCTTTGGACGTGGATCTTTTGGGGTTTTGGACCTTTTAGCAGGATCCCACTTTATATATATGGCACTACAATAAATAGGTTAAGGCTTTAAATAAATTTTCAGATGTAATT
This sequence comes from Uloborus plumipes, assembly GCA_038373865.1. Lineage (NCBI taxonomy): Eukaryota > Metazoa > Arthropoda > Arachnida > Araneae > Uloboridae > Uloborus > Uloborus plumipes. Next base: position 14,761 of record JAXGGA010007863.1, read on the forward strand.
GTTTAGTTTTTGTTTTATAATTTTCCATCAAACAGAAATGTCAGTATATGTATCACAAATGAATGAATTTACAAAAAATATTACATAGTAAAAATTTTCCTCTTTTATCAAGAAAGACCCCTTTTTTTAGATCAGCGGTTCTTAACCGGTGGTCCGCAGAGCCTGATTACTGAATAGGCCAACTAGGCCGTGGCCTAGGGCCCCGACTCTACAGGGACCTCTAATTGGCTAAAATTGTTTCAGCTAATGGATGAAACTGCTAAATTTAACTACAGTTAGGACCCCGGAAATGTGTTTGGCCTGGGGCCTCTCGATACCATAATCGGGCCCTGGTGGTCCGGTAGACCGGCACTGGACCGCAGAAAAATGTGACTGTTCCTTAGAGATTTTTGATCATCCACCTTAAAAAAAGTTTTCACTCAAGAGAGAGAGAGAAAGAAAGAAAAGAAGATACAATAATAATACTAATAATACCATATATACGACGATATTTTCGTTAATATCGTGAATCGTAAATAATTTTCTTGCTTTTCTATGATTTTCAGCTGTGTTAATTAGTTATATCTGATTATTGAAATAGTTACTTATGTTAGTCTTAAGCTTTTTTTCGTAACTTCTTTTATATTAAGTAAGGTTTCATTCATATATTAATTTATTCGTTATTTTTATTATTCTATAAAAAAAAAGAAAAAGAGAGAAAAACCTCAGCCATTCATAAAATTTTTCACTAGTATTTAATTTTCCTTCTTATCGAATTTTTTTTCCTTTAAGTCGAAAAAAAAAACATGTTTTATCGATCCGCAAATGAAGGACCCCCCCCCCCCCAAAAAAAAAGAGGAGAAAAAGACAAGAAAAGAAGAACATCACCGGTCCTGGTTTTGTTCAAAAGCTCTTGACGGTCCGCTGGTCAAAAAAGGTCGAGAACCGCTGTTTTAGATTACCTTGCTTCAAATTTAAATAAAAGGTGTGTGACCTCTTTTCCTTTTAGTATAGGTTAAGTGGGACACCCATGCGATCTTTTTTAAATAATCACTAAAACAGCAAAGTATTATTTTAGAAAATAATGGTGGACTTTTGTTCATTTATAACGTCCAAGATAAAACAAGTCAATAAGTTTAAATTCTTGTGTTTTAAAACTTTTATATAAGGCTTCAAAAACGAACTGTCCTAAAAAGCGGTCCCACTTATCCCAAGCAAATTGAAAGGCAAAGCTTTATCATTACTTTAAATAAAACAATCAGTTCTTACCTCTGTGATGCAGAAATTTTGAATTTGAGCTGCACTTTCTTCTTCATATACGAGTTCGCGCCTCTAAACTCATCACACACATATGGTCAACAGACACAGAGTGAAAGCAGCGCTATTAAAGAGATTCGTCCGAGGTTCTTCTAGACCTCCCCATTCCACATTTCCTTTGAAAATTTCCGACAGCCTTAATTGTCACCGCGCCGATCAGGGTTGCGCGCCGATAGGCTTTTAGGGCTTTTAGGACAAAAACAGGGCCATTGAAAGGAGCCCTGGGACAAAAAGTAGTTACAATCACCCAGAGATCACCACCTGCAAAGGCGACGACCAGCAAAGGCGACGATGACAGGAAGTCATTAGGAAGGGGCAATTCAGGCGATTTATTGGCTTGTCACCATCGGATAGTCATCGGAAAGTGTCTCTTCTCAAATGTCAATGAATGTTTGTTTAAAACATGCTGCTAGCGATTTTCGTGGGGGTTTAATCTGTTTGGGAAAAAAAATAACATTTCTCCTTTTTAACCTGAACAAAAGTAACTTTCCCCCAAAACTAAAGTACGCCTAAAGGGATGCAGCAAGATGAGGACAGTTAACGATCAGGGTTTGGCGTTCCACTGCAATGAATAATGAAGATGTTTTGGTTTTTTTTTGAAAGAAAAATATTTTATTAGCTTGATAGATTTTTTTATTACATTTCTGTCGGAGTCAGTAAACTTTTTGGCAGTCGATTTCTGTCGGAAAATTTTGTTGTTGGGAAAATTTCCCCGACGAACTAGGAATTTTCCCCGACGGGGGGGCAAGACGCTTCCGACGGGGGGGCAATTGCCCCCCCTGCCCCCCACCTAGCGCCGCCACTGAATAATACATAACTGGTAATAAAATGTATATGGGAGTTGAAGCTTTGCTGTTTATAGAAATGAACATATTGTGCAAGAACATAATAGTTATGTTTTTCGACTAACTGATAAGCTTTTCCTTTAAAAGTTAGGTATTCAGCAGAAGTACGACTACATAACGTCAAGTGGCCCTATATATTCTAAAAAATGAGCCTGAAAAAAGCCATATAAAGGCCCTATTTTTTAATCTGCTGAGAGGGTGGGAACCCTGTAACAGTCTTGAAGTAAAAAATTTTATATTTAAAATCTAACCTTATCTTGATTGCTTTAACCTTTTGGGTCCAGGCTATTCGTATAGAAGTTTTCCTTTCAAGACGGGCCGGTTACAACTGTTGAATCTCAGGTCCCTTTTCCTCTGAAAATGGAAGGTGCAATGGCAAGCACTTAGGTTTTATGACTTCATGGCTCGAATACAAAGCCGTAATCCCCCAGTAAGATTTTATGAAATCTCGGAAAAATCCCTTATTTCAAAGGGTAGACGCGAAAATTTCAACCCCGTCCTCTAAGGTAAAAAGACTTGCAGTACAGCATGTGTACCATCCGGTTCTAAAAGGTTAAACTTCAAGGTGTTAAAACAAATATTTCAGTAAAGCTGTAGTTTCATGATGATTTTTTCTTTTAATTACTTAATGCAACAATTTTTGAAATCTATCTGAATTTTTGGCATAGTCGGCCATACGAAAGATAGAAGTAGAGAAGACTTACATGTCTAACCGAACTGAATATTTATTGCTATGAAAATGCAAAATGTAATTATTATTTTTTTAATTTATTTTTTATAATCTGTACAATATTTAACTGTTTTCTTGAAAAGATGTTATGTCAGAATATTATTTTATCCTCATTGCTTTAGAACCTAATGTGCTAAAAACTGACTATTTCATCAAAATTATAGTTTCTTGAGAATTTTTAATTATATAATTACTTTTATGCCACAAATTTAAAAATCTATTATCTTAAAAATTTTGCATAGTCCCTGTATTCGGTCATTTATCAAGATAGAGGTTGACATAACTCTTAGTTGGCTAAGTTTCCAAAAACAGAATTAGATGTTTATCGCAGTGCAAACTATTGAAAATGTTACAAAATGTGCCAAAAAACAAATTATTTATGAATTTATTTCCTGAAAAAGTCCCAAATTGTACCTTATCCTCATTGCTTGGAGGCTGTGCTATAAACAAAAACTATTTAAACTAAAATGCAGTTTCTTGAAAACTTTTCATTTTTGTTTTTTTTTAATCAAAAATGTATTTTAACATAGCTTTTCTAAAATGCATCTTTAATAAATTACTAGTTGTTAAATAGTTCATCTTTAGAATTGAAAGTTTTATTTATTTCCTTTTGTTTGAAACTAGTAAAAACTGAACCCCCCCCCCCCCCGTTCGTACTTCTTAATTCGGCGGCAGTAATCACTAAGATTTTCAAGCCTAGTTCACTGAGCACTTATAAAATTTCTGAATCTTGACCTTTAGTGGCAACAATTTAAATCAAATGATTTTTTTTATAGATCATTGATTCAAATAATCTTTTTTTAACCCTAGAAATCTTTTTGAATTATTTTATTTTCATCAGTTCTGCCTTTTTCTTAGTCAGTGCAACCTTTCTTTCATATCTTAATTTTGTCCCTAGGGTTTTCCTTACTTGATCATTTTCTGTATTGATATTCTCTTTCCTTACTCAATCTAAAAATTCAAATTTTTGGTTAGTGGACACTTATAAATTAATCACTTTTTCAAAAATTCATAGCCACTATATTCAGGACTTATTTCTAATAAAAACAAAAATGAAGTTTTAAGGCACTATGCTAAAAGATAGGTGTGCATATAAGTCCTTCAAAATTAGGGTTGTTGCTATAGGACATTATTTGTACAAGTTGGAAAAACGGAAACTTAAAATTTATAATGCTTCAATCGGGAATTCTTATTAAAAAAAAACATGTACATTTAAATCATAAAATACAAAAAGATACTTAAAACTAGGGATGCACCGATAAGCAAATTGGCCGATTACCGATTAATTGGCTGTTGATAATCGGCCGATTGATCGGTCAGGCCGATTAATGATTTTTTTTTGTTATCCATTTCACCATCAATCAACCCCCCCACCCCCCCTTTCTTTTCGATTTAGAGTTTGGAAATAGTTACTAATTTATGTCAGATGCATGATTTTTTTCTTCCATTTTCCTAATTTTCCCAAAAATAATTTAAACATTTTATCAAATTTATTTGAACCAATTTTCATATAATAGGTAAACAAATTAAATTAAAATACTAATTTATTTTCAATTGTAAGTAGCTGTTTAATTCAAGATTTTTCTTTTTTGAAAATTAGAGATTATCTAAAAGCGCTATGCTAAGGAGAAAAGTACCGACATGTGAAAAATGTTTCAAAATTGTCTATATATGCATATTTATGCAAAATAGAAAAATTCATTTGTGAAGCATGTATATCAACTGAGAGATTTTTTTTTAAATTTCATTCTTTGAATTTTTTCACTTTCGTACTACATATTATAATTTTGTTTCAAGAAAATTATTTATTTTTTGTAAATTAATTCATTATAGTTTCTTGTTCAAGGCATACTGAAAGTAATTTTATTTAAAACATTTTTTCCGCCAGTTAATCGGCAAAATTTGTCTGATTATAAATAGAATGAAGCACTCATGTTTTCTGATTCCAATTTGAAAGTTCAGGAATTTTATTATTTCTAATAGTGTCATTTGAATATTGGCTGTGAGGGTTATTTTTTAATATTCCATTCAGTTTTATGCACTGAATGAACTTTTTTTAATTTTAACTTTGTACACACTCACATCTTGCATGTTATAGTAAGGATTGCAGAAAGTTAAATATATTTAGTGTAAATAAAATTATTTATAAAAGTTTCTTGGTGAAAGTATGCTTTAAAAAATAATATTTAAAAAATATTTTTTCCGCCGATTAATCGGCAACATTTTGTCGATTATTATTAATCGGCAAAGTGGCCGATTATGGCCGATTAATCGGTTCTGCCAATTAATCGGTGTGTCCCTACTTAAAACAATACTTATCGAATGAAAAGGTTGAGGTTTAATTTTTTTTTGTTGTTATAACTATCCATGTAAACAGTAAACATATAGATTTTTATACTTTTATCAGAAAGTGGGCAAATAAAAATAGGTAGCTGTCAGGTTTTAAGATAGATTTTTTCCCCACGAAAAGTAAACTTTATTATTATTTTTAAATCCTTATGTATTAGGGTGATTCAAAAAAATTTTTTTTAGAATTTCTTTGGTCTAACCCCGCAGTTTTTTTACACTATTCATGAATGTTATGTATGTAAAATTTTAGCTGAATTTAATAATATTTAGAGGTCGCTCAACGCAATCGAATTCTGCTGAAAATTAGCAATTTCGAGAGTTGGAGTATATAACTTCATTACCTGAAATAATATTGTTTTTCATCTGAAATGGAATAATATAAAATGTTAGTTTTCTCTACTAAGTAATTAGTCGATAAAATAATAGCTCAAAGTGAGTTGTAACGATCCCCCCTCCCCCCCGCTCCAAAGCTGCATCATCTCTTACCTGAGTTTGGGTAGAAAATGCAGGCTAGCTCGAGCTGTGGTTTCCGTTTTCTTTTCGGTTGTTTGAGGTGTATAAGTTTATTGGGCTAAAACACATAGCATCCACTCTAGACAAGGCCCAATATAAGTGACAGAGTATGGTTCAAAATGGGGAGGATTTGACAACGTCCATAAAACAGTAAAGATCTATGACTTCCTTTGATAGTTCACTGGAACTAAACACTTATCAGGGGCCGCATTACAGCGTGGGAAATAAGCGGTGTCGCATCGCAGTTTGCGATTCAAAAGGAGTGAAAGACGATACAATATCCTAAATTACATCGAAAATTTTGCGATGCAAAAAAAAAAAAAAACCGCTTTAAAAAAAAAAAAAAAACATTTGGCAAAACTAAACGTTTCTAACTTTAAAATTTGTGCATCGAATCCGTTCCTCGGGCCCCTTCTTTGACTGACGTTATCTCTCCACATAGGGCGTGACCACTCGTGTTATCAGCCGATTTAGCTAATTAATAAAAAATTAGCTGTTAAGAGAGTATACTTGATAAATTTAAATTATTTTTTTGATTAATAAATAAGGCATTATTTAAAACTTAAAAGATAGAAATTAGTTCCTAAACCTTATTTGTTTTCGTGTTGATGTTGTTTAGTGAGTTTCGTAAAACTGCTCCTCAATTTTACAGAACTGCTCCTCAATAACAGAATTTGAGGAGCAGTACTGCTCCTCAAAATGAAATACTTATTTCCCACGCTGCCGCATTAAGCATTCGCCCCCTCGCCAAATGCGATAAAATAGAAAATTCGGCGAAAAAATTCTGATTTGGCTAAAGTATTGGCGAATGGAAAATTGTCAGAAATGTTCACTTGGGGGAAAAATACATGTATTACATTTAAAAAACAAATAATTAAAATTCTTTGACTATAACTCTCGAAGTTTGGCTAAGACAATTGAAATTTGGCTAATTTACTGGCTAACAACTAAAAATCCTAAGCGCAGTCCCTGCTTATGCAAAATATATTGGGAAAATGAAGGAGGATCGGCTGATTTAATACCAGTATTAGTATCAGGACTATAAGCATTGATAATTTACTTTGGGTTCTAGTAAGTTAGTCAGGCACTGGAATTGCTACGGCAAATGCTGCTGTACAATAGCCAGCTAGATAAATGGTAACTTACTGAGCTCGTGCGTGGTATGTGCTTCGATACGACATGCAGTGCCGGTACTAAAGTTAGAGCATGTTTGAACTTGGGGAAAAAAAACTATTGAAGCAACTTTTATATTGTGCTTTCCGCCATTATATTTCAGACATTGTGTTTTCTGTAGTATTACAACCGAAGTCTATTCTAGTCTTGATCTCTCAGTATTTTAACCGATAAACCAAGAAATAAGTAAAATTGGGATATTTGATTGCGTGCAATGTCAAATGCGGTGTTCACGCAATTGCGTGGAACCATCCACTGCCATTTTATCTACAATACTGCTTTTTAAGCGGTTTCAGCAATCATAGTCAAGAATAAAGCATTCTAATTTTAAACCTGGAGTGAGAAACGATGAGGTTGAGGAGTTGTTATCCAATTCAGAGCAACGTGCAACTAGTATTGGAAGTTGCTCAAGTCAACTTCTGATGACCCATACAAAAGAAGTGTCCAAGGAAGATACTAGAGCTTAGTGTGATTTTCTTGAGCGGAGCACCTTGGTGTATGTTTTCGTGTCCTAGGAGCGGTTCCTCGTGTTATATCTGTGTCAAAGATTCTTTATGGCTTCAAGTTTATTTCACAACCAGTTCAAACTTGCAGCCGGACAAAGAGTAAAAGGTATTCGTAACATATGAATGTGATTTCTTGCACATTCTTATCGTTAATGGGAAAGAATATCCAAGAGCTGGGTTCCCAGCAATCCTTTTTGTGCAAGCACTGAGAAATGATGAATTCTTCAAGATAGCTACCTACAAGGCTTTGTACTACCAAAGATACTAATAATTGTAAATGACAATACGAAGCGTGGCATGGCCCTTATTGAAGCATTTGTTAAGACTATCACTTAACGACAAAAAACAAAGACGGTGTCTTCTTCAAGTGGTACAGGAACACAGATAAGGTTTCAAAGTTGTAAAAAAGTGACATTAAAAAGTATTGCAAGAATTAATGAGCAAATTACTATGTATTCAAATTTGTTTTTTATATTTGTTTCCGTATTTGATTACTTTTTTGCATTTCATTGGTTTTTCAGATATATAGTTCATTTTGTGATTGCATGTTTTTTTCTTCAGAGATATAAAAAGCAATAAAGTAACTTTTTTATTATTATTTACGTTCACATTTGTGCCACTATCACAAAATTTGAAGTATTCCTAATTGTAAATATATTTGACTAAAATTTTGGGCAAATAATTGAGTGTATATAAAGGCCTAAATAAGACGGTAAGATGAACAAAAATACAAAGGCTATTTTTTTCTATAGATATCATTTACGTTCACGTTTTTGTCAATATCATGAAATTTCAAGGCCTTTGAGCGACCTCTAAATATTAATATATTTTGTCAAAATTTTGCATAAATAATCAGTGTATATAGTGGCACAAAATAAGAGAGTAAGACGCACAAAAATACAAAGTTTATTTTTTTTACCATACATTTCTGAATCACCCTATTATGCATGCTTTAAAAAAAAATTATTTTCATCAAAAAAATTTATCAACTTTTTTCTTTGTTTTTTCTTCATTTAATTCCCTTTTGATTATTGCCTTATACAGTGCTTTTCAATTTGAAGGAAAATACTTCAATATTGAAAATCACATTTGCAGAAAACTGTTGACATGTTTTTCGAAGTAACGGGAAATCCTCTTTGCAATGCAAAAATAAATAAAAAGTGCACATGGATGAAAAGACACCTGGAAAAGTTCAATTTATTCGCCCCCCCTCCTGTTTTTATGCTTTTTAGCATAAAAACAGTGTGATACTGTGCAGTGTGTTACTGTGTCATCTATAAAACTTTTGATTTGAATCATAAGTGTTATATGTATTAAGTTGGTTTTGCATCAAATGCTATGAAATCTTTTTGTTGACATAAAACTTAAAATCTAGTCACTTTGAAATTTTTAACAGTATCAATTTCAAGCTGATTAATATTTATAAATATTAGCTAATCAATTAAAAAAGTTTCTACAGTCTTTTTTTCAAAAAATAAAAAAAAATCAGATTTTTCAAAAAAAGTTTTTCAAAAGCAATCATGATTTTCGCTCCCTGATTTTAACTCTTATGCTGAAAAATTAAAAGTTCCATTAAATGAATTTTTCTTTGTTTCCTTTTGGAAAGTGTTCAATATCTTCTTCATAAAAAAATGCCTTGTATATCAAGTCTATTAATGAGAAAAGCCTTGTTTACACTTATTTGACAAACATGTGTTGTACTCAGTGGTCGGAAGTAGCGCGCTACAAGTAGCGAAACTACTGTAGTAGCTACATTTTTTAGTAGTTTGTAGTGTAGCACACTACTTTTTTAAAAAAGTAGAGTAGTGAGTAGCGCGATACAAAAAAGTAGTAGTTTGTAGCGATTTCTGGAAACTACTTTTAAATTAAAAAAATAAATAAATAAATGAAAAAAAAAAAATTTTAAGAGAACGAAGAAAGAAAACAAGGTTTAATTTACTCTGACTGGTGCAAATCTTGAGCGAGTACAGCAACGGACGTAATAAGAAATAAGAACTTTAAAATATGAGCTGATCTTCGATACATCATTTTGACACCATACATTATATCTGTTTGATGTCATTGCTTTATTCGGCATCATAAGTTTTATATTTCTTCAAATAATTTTTATGTTCCCAAATATTCCCTGGCAAGAAATTAAAAAAAAAATGAAAGTTGAAGTTTTTCAATCTTTCAACTTTTGAATCTTTTCTTGTGGCGAATATTCGTAAAAATTGTAAAAAAAAAATCTAAAAAGAACAAATTTTAGCAAAAAAAAAGGAACAAAAAGGCAAAGTAACGAATAAATTTAAAGGTAACTCCTAGTTCTATTCCACATTCAAATCAGTTAATTTATTAATGTAAACGTTTTTTCAAATTTTTTCGGTCAATCCTCAAACGGTGTATGCTTTTTATTATTATTTTTTTTAAAGTAGCGAAGTAGCGACTACAATTCAAAAGTAGTTTGTAGTCGCTACATTTTGCAAAAAGTAGTTGTAGTCGTAGTTAACTACATTTATAACAAAGTAGTTGTAGTTGTAGTTCGCTACAAAAGAAATGTAGTTTTTCCAACCACTGGTTGTACTGCCTTGTTTATCTGGGGGACTTCTCTAAGTACATTTCTCCAAACCCTTCCTAGCCATGGGTCTAGGTGGTGGCTGACTCCTGGGTAGAAGGAGGACTTTTCTAAAATAACTCTTTCTAGAAAAGGGATGAATTCACTGGGCCGAGAATCCAAAAGTTCTCGTTAACAATCAGTGTAAAAGAATATCTGTAGCAAACATTGGACTAAAATAGCAAGTTAATGGCAACTTACAGGCTTTCTTGCAAATGTGTGTCATGTTAGACAGGTTTTCACCCGTAGAAATTAACATTAGACAACAAATTACCATTAGCAAAAGTGTCATTCCACGTCAAATCAACACAATTTTTGACAAAATTTTACCTCACCCCCTCAGATTTTGATGAAATTTGGTACAGAGGTAGTATTCATATAGTCATGTAAAAATGTATTTTTTTTTGAAAAATACGACACGGTTTTGAAGATACAGCGCTGTAAAAGTAACAAAAAGGGGTCAAAACACGTGAAAGACACAATTTTCAAAATGACCTAAAATGAATAAATTACAACATGATTATGTCTAAAAAGAATTTATTTTAATTAAGTTTGAATTAAAATTTAAATTTTGAATTTCTCAAAATAGCCCACCTCAATTTTTTTTCAAGTTTTTTTTTATAAAAATGCTTATACACTACTTAAATGGTTGTAGAAGTTTCAAAATGGGCTTATGATGGGTTCATGTTTAAAAAAATCATTGAATAAAGCAGTAATGGATCTACAGCACAATTTAGCATAATATAGCATGGTTTTAGCACTAAGAAAAAATATACTTAAGGGATGAAATGGAACACAAAAATAACAAAAATTATACCAATTTAAATGAAAATAGGTTGATTTCCCTATTCCAGAGGTAGTCCCCCCCCCCCTTTCATCATTTATTTATCTATTTACCTGTTGTCATGTCTTTCATTTTTAATTTTTCTAACGGAATGGGGGGATCCACTGCCATTGATTCAATGTAAATTTCACCCATAAACAGCAAAAAACCATACTCATTTAAATGGAAATAGGTTAAAATTTACCTATTCCAGGGATCCCCCCCCCCCTCTATTCTCTATCATTAGCTTTACGTTTTGGTGGGTGGTGCATACACAAACCGTGTGAGTTCCACTCTGACCTGCAAGTATACAATACTTTGGTCTCAGTTCAGCAAATTTGGACAAAAGTATCTTGAAATTGAGATATTTATCTTCAAGATCAATATCATAGATCTTATAATCTTCATAAGCCTCCATCAAATTACAGAGAATCAACCATTTGGATGTTTTTATATCTCCCTTTTTTGTTCGAACAGATGTACAAACTTTCATTCCTGGTAATATTTTGCTAAATTCATCATTTTCACAGAACAATTATGTTTTCTGCAATGTTAGGAGAAAGACTCTCTCCTGGTTTTTGATTAGGGCTACTCAGGATACCTTTATCTTGTAAAAGTCTTTTTGATTTTCTTACTAGGTATTTAGGAGCATTGAGAATTCTGGCATTATTTTTCATATACTACATGACTCTAGCAAGCAGATAAGTATCATTGAATGTTAACATTAGAAGAATCAGCAAATTTAGTTTTCTAATTATTTAAAAGTGTTTCTTCAGCTGTTTGAGGCTCACTCTCAGAATATGTTTCAATATTAGTAAATAGTTTGCATTTCAATGCAGCATTGATCTTTTTCGTGTTACTTGCTGAATAACCTGTTTTTTCTGATTTCCTTTTGTCGATTGAAGATTCTCCCAATTCTTGTAGTGAACGTTTAATGTTTCAACAATTTCCAACTTTGGAGCAAAATTTGGATCACAACTTTCAGAACATAGCTTTCTTCAATATTCTGGCCTGAGTCTTCATTTTTCTTTAAAAGAGACAATGCTTTTCTACAAGTATGGCAAATTTTGGCATTTTCTGGAACTCCACTCAAATATTCTGTCATCCAGTCTGCAACATCATGTAATTTCTTTTTGTCTCTTAACTGTGGTTACTCTTTTTAAATGGATTAAAGCACTGTCCTGTAAAGTATCTTTGATCAGCCATAGTTTAAATATTAAATAATATTTACATTTTACCCTAGATTTACAAACACTTAATACTTAGACGGCTTTTAACATTACTGAGTACATTAATTTTAGTATATACAGAATAAAAGAATTTGAAACTAAAATTTCAGTTTCCTTTGATTCACTAATGCACTAACAGAAACTCAGTATTACCACTATCTCTTCAACCTACTCCAATAAGACAGACATCTGACTTTGGGGCTGATCAGAATTCACACTGAGCTTGAAACAAGGAAGATGGCGATTTACAAAATATATCTTGACACCTTATATCCGCCAGATGTATCTTAATATATACTTTTATTCCTTCTTGCTTGGTTATACCTAATGGAACATTATCTAGATGTGGTAACAAATTTTTATTACATTTTTCATCCTTCTTTTGCAATCATGAGATCATCTTTATACTACTGAATTACTTACAAGCATTTTAATTTTTGAATAGCAAGTTACCATTCAAATAATTGATGACTTGATTTAATATAGTTACATTTTTAAAAATGATGAGTAAGCATACATCAAGATGACTTTCCTAAGATTTATTTATATTAACAAAATTAAAAATACGCAAAATTCCTTGAACAAAATATTTTTCTGTCTAAATTTTTCCATTAATTATTTCAAAGAATAAAAAATGACAGACTGAAAATATAAGATTACTAGATTTGCAAACTATTATCTACATTTATGAGTACTCTTCAACATGTAGACCCGCCATTGAGGGAAGAGGCGGGGGGGGGGGGGGGATAGGGAAATTAACCTATTTCTATTTAAATGGGTATGTTTTTTGTTGTTTTGGGGTGGAATTGTCATTGAGTCTGTAGTCGTTGCACCCCCCATTCCACTGGAAAATTCAAAATGAAAGAAATGACAACAGTAAATAGGTAAATTAATTATTATGATGGGGGGGGGGGGGTTCTCCCTGGAATAAGGAAACCATCCTATTTTCATTTAAGTGGGTATAAGTTTTGCAGTTTTTCGGGTGTATTTACATTGTTTGTAGTTGTTGCCCCCCCCCCACCCTTCCCCTGGAAAAATTCAAAATAAAAGACCTGACAACAATTAAATAAATCAAATTAAATTAATTGCAAATATTATTGGAATCAGCTACTTGAAATTTAACCATCTAATCAATCTGAATCCATTTTATCCCTTAAATATATTTTTTTCTTCGTTCTATAGTGCTAAAACCATGCTATATTATGCTAAAATAGTGTTGTAGATCCATTACTGCTTTATTCAATGATTTTTTAAACATGAACCCATTATAAGCCCATCTTGAAACTTCTACAGCCATTTAAGTAGTGTATAAGCAATTTTGTAAAAAAAAAAATTGAGGCGGCGCATTTTGAAAATTTTAAATTTTAATTCAAATTTAATTGAAATAAATTCTTTTTAGACCGAATCATGTTGTATATCATTCAAAAGGCCATTAAAAATGCTTTCAAATGGCACTTGTTTCAGGTTTCTATCTCAATTAGAAAATTTTTTAGGTCATTTTGAAAATTGTGTCTTTTACGTGTTTTGACCCCTTTTTGTTACTTTTACAGCGCTGTATCTTCAAAACCGTTTCGTATTTTCCCAAAAAAAAAATTTACATTTTTACATGACAATCTAAATATTACCTCTGTACCAAATTTCATCAAAATCTGAGGGGGTGAGGTCTGAGCCCTGTGTTGAATTGACACGGAATGACCCCAAAACAAATGTCGACTAACCTGAAAGGTAGTCGAGTTTTTCTTGTGTTGAGCTACAAAAGTTTCACTGTAAAACCTTTCTGCAATACTATGATTTTTTTGTGGAATAATGAGCCTATCAACTTTGTTGCAAATTAAGAGTGTGTTATAAAGCTATATTATGTTGAAGGTTAAATTAGTTACACCAATTTTTACTAAATCACTTATTTCAGTTAAAGAAAATCGTTTTAAGATATTATAGAGTTTAATAAGTTGGTAACTTAACATAAAATATATTAAGTGGTTTATGAAAGAAAAGAGAAAAAAAAATCATAAGTTCAGCTTATTTTTTCTTGTTTTCAAAAGCTTTTCATTTAAATTGTTGTCCTTAAACATAATTTTTCCCCTTTTTATGTAGCTTGCTGGTCTAGACTTGAACTCCACCCGTGTCAGTGGAGCTAAACCTTCAGGTAACTAAGCACTATTTTAGTTTTATTATTCTTCTTAATTCAAAATTAAGTTTTTCATTGTATCAAAACTGAATATAATGTAAATGCTTGCAAAATGACTCAAAATAGCAATTGTTAGTTACACTCTGTCTCTAAAAATCTCATCTAGACTATAATTTCACTTCTAGTCATCATTTTTGTGCCTATCCAGTGTGATATATGAGGGTTTAATTGGAAGTTTTCTTTTGCAAAATTTTCAGTTAAAAATTTCATTGTTTGATAAACCTTTTGGATGATGTAATAACTTTTCATGTTTCTTTTACTGATTGCTGCTTCTAAAACAAATTACACATTACTCCTACTTGGTACTGGATGTGGAAGCATTCTGATTATTTTGACTTTTCATGATTAGCTACCAACCCTCAAGGGTTAATGTGCGACAAAAAGGATGAAACAAAAGTTGATATGATCATATTAGTTCATAAAAATGATCATTGTAGTTTTTGATGTAAAATTCTTAAGTTATTTAATTGATCAAGTTTTTATCTTTCATTTTTATACTACTAATGTATAAATAACATGCAATAAATAAACTTATAAATTTAGGCTTAAGTGTTCATCTAAATTAAGTGAAAGATCCACTGTCATGACTCATTGCAACTTAGCCTTGTTTTTTACTTTTTTGAAAGAAAGACGGTCTGAATGGGGGGAAAGGGGGTTGAGTGGGAGAAATCTTCACTTTTTTTTCTTTTTTAATAATCCCTTCCTTTCAGAGAAGATATTTCTCGGCTTTTACAATCTGTTCACATCTGTCATGCTGTAGCCCCTCTGGAACAAAGCGAACAAACAGGCGATCCATGTAGTGGAATATTCATAGTTTTTAGAGAAAAGTATATGCCTGTCTTCCCCTTCGTATTACTTTAATTACGGATGTTTAAGTTGATTAAGGATAATCTTTCTTCCCTTCCTTGTGTATCTGCTACTAGTAATTTGCCAATAATTTCTACTTCTAGTTTATTTGTTTACAATGCAAAATGTATTTTTATGTTTACAATGAAAAATGTAAGACTTTTTAAGTACATAATTTATAAGTTTTCCTAATGAAAAGTTATGTTGTTTTTAGGGAATTGTGTTATACAGTATCAACGGTTCAAGATAATCAATCTACTGTATGTTAAGTCGAATCTTTACAATTTGAGATACTTTTCTAATAAACAGAAAATAACACACTCATGTTCTATTGCTTAAAATCAAGGAAATCAATAAATAGTAGTAGTGAGCACTTATAACTTTTTTTCACACATATATATATTTTTTTAATTTGGATCCAATTGTTGGGTAATCTACATTTTTTGTGGTACAGATACCACTCTAAAAAAATTCAGATTAGCAGTGTTCTATTGTACTTGAACACTTTAATTTGTAACATTTTAAAGTTACATTTTTATTAAAACTGCCATACTGAAATTTTTCTTCATTTCATTTTTAATTTAGAAAGGTACATTCCTCCCCATTTGCGGAATCGACAGAATTCACAAGAAAGTGAAAGTATCAAGAAAAATAACATAGATATTAAACCTAATTACACCAACCATGAAGTAAATGACAGATATGATGTTGTAAATGATAAATCTAGCGTGCGGGATTTTGAACGTGATTCTTACAAAGGTAAGTAAATTAAAACTTTTTTACAGTATTTTTTCAAAATTCACCACAATTAAATTTTCTATGCATAAATCTAGTAAAAATAAGCTAGAAACTTGCATTAATAAAGCATCTATTATGATTGGGAGTGAGAGAGGGTATCCCTTGCAAATGAATTGAAAAGAAAATCATCTCTAAACAAAAAAAAAAATAAATAAATAAAAAATAAAAAAATAACAGTAGTAATACACAAAACGCATCTGATTCAAGTATAAACTAAGCAAGATTAGTGGATGCCAGGGATAGATTCAGTGTTAGAAATAAGAATTCAAATCTAGGTGCCATGATGACGCTTAGTATAAATTTCTAGGTGTCAAAATGAGCAACTTAGGTGCCATTTTTAAGCAATGAAATGTATAGGTATCCCAATATCAAGAAAATATTTATTAATTACAAATACTACACATATTTTTGGTAGCACGTGAAGATCTGTAGAATCTGAGAAAATAGTTTATTAAAGACAAAATTGATTGTTTTAAATATACATTAACTAACTTATCCTTTCAGTCTATCATGGTTCTCAAAGAAAAGAAAAAATTCAGTTTGACCAAAACATTAGGCATCAAATTTGGCGCTTAGGGTTGGAAATTTAGGCATCAAATTAAAATTTTCAATCGAAAAATACGACTAACGACAGCTTTTTTCTAACACTGGACGGATTCATCCTTGAGGAACTTGCCACTGGTAAATTTTCAATATTGAAGTTAAAAAAAAAAGCATTTTTCCATTCTTTGATTCTAGCAGGAGGGAGATGTAGGATCTCCTCAGGATATGATTCGAAACTATAGTCCAAAGCATATGAGGTTAACATTTGTAAACTAAAATGCATAGTAATGGATACATAATAAAATCAATTGCCCCTCCCATGGAACATTTCTAGATCCACCCTTGGTTGGTGCCATATTTAACATAGTACAAATAAATCTTGCAGGCTATTTTTTATGGAAAAGGCAGAAAACTGACCAAAAAAAGGGGGGGGGGGTTATAAAAAGATTAAGACGGAAGGAAAAAAGAAGTTTAGATTGGAAAGGGACAATTCAGGGGCCTTGTTATAGGCTTACTGTGTGCAGTGGTAATTTCCTTTCATGTGTGTACTCTGAAGCATGCAAACGCAATGTTGCCTATGTAGGTATGATAAATGTTTGTTTCTCTGTTCTTTTTTAACAAGACTTCCTGGGGGGGGGGGGGAGATAAAAGAAACCTGTCAATCAGTCTGCTCATGATTTAAAAAAAAAAATGTCCGAAGGTTCAGTTGCATGCAATTTTTGAAGCTTTTATTAGTGTCGACATCAATTTGCCAGAGTTTCAAAGTCGCTGTGTCTGTATAGCAGGCATTTCTTCCTTGGATCTTTAAATGACAATGCACTTTTCAACTGAAATTTAGGTTATACTAAAATTTTTGAATTCACATAAAATATATAATATTAAGCTAAAATCTTGGATATATGTATGTGCAAGGTTTGAGCAAAAAGCATGTGTCAGTGAGTGAGAACATTTTTACCAAACAGACCATTATAGTACATTAAAGGGACAAAAATATAACTCAAAGGGGAAAAAATACCATTATATTTTAGCTCTGTACTTCGTGATATTTAGAAAATAATCTGAAAAATTACTAATCAGAAACCGATGCTGAAAGATTGCTGTACAATCAGTAAAAATGAGTCAAAATTAACTAAGCCTTTTCCCCCTGTGCTAACAAAAAATTGACAAGAAAGGGCTAAAATACTACAAAAATTCGTATTTACAAGATGTTTATCAATCAATTCCATGTAAAAAAAGTAACAGGTGCAAAAGGCAACAAAAGTGAGGACAATTGGACAACAGGTGCAAAATGAGGTTTTTTAAGAAATTGTTGGAAGGGGGGGGGTGAGATTGATATCTAGAGAACACAGCTGTGTCCGACCTGTTCTTTAGCACTAGGATTGCCTGGCCAACACAATAGGTGGTCATTGAGTAGCTGATAAGGATAGGTTTCTTTTATTCTTTCCCTCCCATTCATGATCTTAAATGTTCAATTACAGAAGAAAATCTGCACCAATTTTCTGGGATTTTTCCGATTCACAGGTCTGAAATTACTTAGTAATCAAAACTTTTTTCCCCTTGCAAAAGTTATTAATTTTTGGCTCCTATAGATCCGAAATTGCATTAAAGTTGCGTCCCTTCTTCAAGAATGCTTAAAACACCCACTATAATGTGTAATGGTGAACCCTGGAGTAGGAGCTCAGTCACAAGTGCTATATTTTTGTCTGTGGTGGTTGCTGATGGACTTGGAGTCAACTTCATTGCTGACCTCTTTATTCCCTTCAAAAAACCCTACGCAAAATACCTTTTGTTATCATTTATCTCGATGTAGCTGTCAAATATTGAAATTATGTTGTTCTATTAACTAGCTCGTGGAGATTTTTCAAATTTTGGAAACCGTGGTGGTGGTGGAAGAAAAAATGGTGCTTTGGAGAGAGAATATTCTAATAATGCTGCATTTGCTGTGAGGAAAGGTGATTGGTAAGTAGTTATAAGGTTCTCTTCTGAACAATATATGTTAGCAACATGGCTCAAAATATGATATTTTTGAAAGTATAAAAATATCATATTTTGATATACTGCCGATTTTTTTCAATCAGCAGTAACTATAGACTTTAAATATTAAATTCATCCTAAAATCACTTTTTTTCTGATATTATAATACATAGATCTCAAATTAATGTTTCTTACTTGATTTATATTTAAATTTACATTTCACGAAGAAATGTAGACACTTTATATGACATGGTATTTTCACACAAATGATATTTACAATTCTTTCTGAAATTTATTGTTTTGAAAGTAAAATATAACACATCTTATATTGATATCGATTATATGAAAACTATGTTTTATAGATTACAGTTAGTGCAATGTTGTAAAACAATTTCCTTTTTTCTGACCAATGTTAAATATTCAACCAGACAATTTTGATGTTAAAATTAGGGAATTGTTAATCATTTTATGAGTATTAAAATAAAAAAGAGGATATATATTATACTGCATTATATTATATTAATGATGCATTACTATATTTTTTAAAAATAAACTTAGTATTGTTTTTTGATATTTTATTAATAAATAAACAATACTAATATGATTAATATAATTTTTGCTTTGAAATAATTGTAGTGTGCAAAATAAATATCAAACCGGAAATAAATATCGGATAAATGTTGGGATACATATCGGCGAACTCTGGTTAACAAGAAATCTTTTTTTTTTATTATTTTCTGTGGGCCAGTGGTCAAAACTAGGAAAAATGAATATGAAAAATTGTTAAAATAGAACTCTTTCTGTATAAATTATCTGCATGTGGCATGAAATATCTAATGGATCTTTCTTTTTCTGAAAAAGTAAAACTCTCTTTCAATATTTGTAGATCAAAATTGATGCAACTTCAAATAGAAAAGAAAAAGAAAATCTCAATTCTGTCGGAAAGGAAATAAAGTTTATCCCTTTTTCCAGACTACTACTTTCCAGACTTTACTACCAGTGATCTATTTATAGATCATCTCTTTTCAGACTCCTTACTGAAAACTATACCTTTTTATCATTTCATATTATTTTTGGCTGGTTTCGTGTTAAAACCAATTTCCCATAGGAAATCAGTCAATAAGAATAAGAAATGATAAAAAGGTATAGTTTTGTGTGAGGAGTCTGAAAAGAAGTAATCTATAAATAGATCACTAGGCGGTAACAGGTTCAACCAAAAAAGAAACTTATGTCGTAAATCTCCCCTTGGAAAATGTTTGGTGTTAGGGTTAAAAAAAGCCTCCAACAATAAAAAATAGGCTATATTTATTTCGCCAAGTGCATATGTTGTATATCCTTCTCATCAAAACTTTTTGTGCCAACAGTGAGGTCTTATGCAAGTACCAAATAGTGTGAGACAAATTTAATATAAAATAAGTGTATGCATCAAAGCAGCATGTAACTACGTTATAAATATGCACTTTAAAAATACCAAAATTTAGAAAATCCCTTTTTTTTTGCAAAATATCAACACTATTTGTTATTTATAATACAAAAATCAGTTAATTTTTATAGCAGTTTAGTGCATTAAAAGATATGAGGGTCATTCCATGTCAAGTGATCCAACGTTTTTTACCTTACATTTTTGTATTTCTTTCACATTTGGCTCATCAATTGTACCCCTTGAGGTAATCAAAAGTCTCAATTTTTGGATTTTTATTTCTATTATTTTTTCATTTATGAGAAACCCTCATAAATGAAAAAATATATTATAACCATTAATATAAAAAATATATAAATGAAAAAATATATATAAAAACCATTGGAAAAACCCTCGTTTTTCCATGGATAAGGGTACATAAAAGGGACCATAACTCGGCACCAAATATAGATAGAACGATTTGGTAAATGGCATTTTAAAGTACGTTAGTTGCCGCTTAATCTGATATGCAACATGACTAATTTGATAAAAATTTTCTTTTTCAAAAAATGAAATTTAAATTTCAAATTTAAATTTCTCGAAAAACATATAATGAATTTTTTTGAAAAAATTCTCAAAAATTCTTGTGCATTTCATCTATGTTTGTACAAATTTTTAGATTGTGATCTCAATGGGATCATATTTTTTTGAATTTTTGTATAAAACTGTATAGGAAAAAAATGATATTTTTTAGATTCTATTTATTTAAATACTAAGTTCTCTTGCTTGTGATGGTCTAAAAAGTAGTGAACAAACATGAATATGTTTAAAGTGAGCTAGCATGAGCTTATAGATTTTTCAGGTTCACCCCCTCCCCCCTTCCTCCCCCGCACAACCACTCTTTTTCAATTCAAAACTGTTCAAAATGTTTTAAAAAAAAACAAAAAAAAAACCCTTTGATACAAAATGAATAGTAAACTTATTTAAAGTTGGTAAATGAGTTTCCTTATAACTAGACGAAGTATCCCCCTCCTCCACCCAAATATACCATTAACACTTTACTATTATGACGTCTAACCTGGGGATTGAATTGACTATTATTTTTACTCTAGGTAAGTGAGCTAGCATTAACTTGTAGATTGGTCAGCTCCCCTTCCCTTCCTTCCTAACCCAACCATTTTCCCCCCAAACTGTTTAAAATGCTAAAAAAAAGCTTCTTTGATACAAAATGAGCAGTAAACTTGTTTAAAGTTGGTAAATGGGCTTCCTTATAACAAGGCAAAGTACAACCCTTCCCCCACCCAAATATACCATTAACGCTATACTAATATGACGTCTCACCTGGGGATTGATTTGAGGATTATTTTCCCCCTAGGTATATATTGTTTTTCAGACGAAGTGTTTCGTTTTCAATCCGAACTTCACAAAGTGTACTTCCATTCAAAATCTGAATTTAAACTTATGGCTCATTTCATCCCCTCCCCCAGCACCAATCTTCAATTTTGAAGAAAGGGAATAAATGGGTCGCCCCAAGATCATAGCAAACAGCAAAATAGCACTGCTTTCTCTTGTTCTCATAATGTTTTCCCATTATTTTTACACAAAACTGAAAAGAAATTAAAGTGTCACGTTATATGTCAGTATCCATCACTGCCTTTCCTTTCTCTTATTTTACAAAGCTCATGAGCTAATAGGAAAGAGTAACAAACAGAACAAACTGAAACACTACCAGACATCAGTAGAGACTAAGGCTTTGAAATGGGGCTAGGCGGGATGATAAAAAAAATAAAAGTTTCGAGTGGAAAGATAGGGTAAGGGGGGGGGGGGGAGCAATCTGTAAAGAAGTTAAACAACATGTGAGGTTGTGCTCAAAAAAGCAGTGTTTGTTTAATATATAAAAAAGATATATCTTGCTGCATTACTTTCCTTTACAACAAAATGAAAAAGAACACAAACGATTAAAAAAATTAAGTAACAGCTGCACACTAGATAATGAGGAAAGATAGTTATGAGGACACAGACATGATCTGATATTTTGATTTATATTGAGTTTTGAGCGAAAAGAATAGAAAAAACGATGAGAACAAGGCGAAACAGTGCTATTTTGCTGTTTGCTATGATATTGGGGCGACCCATTTATTTCCTCCCTTCAAAATTGAAGATTGGTGCTGGGGTAGAAGATGAAATGAATCATAAAGTTAAATTTCAGATATTGAATGGAAGTACACTTTGAAGTTCGGATCGAAATGAAACACTTCGTCTAAAAAACAATATATATACCTAGGGTGAAAATAATCCTCAACTCAATCCCCAGGTTAGACGTCATATTAGTATAGTGTGAATGGTATATTTGGGTGGGGAGGGGGATACTTCGTCTAGTTATAAGGAAACCCATTTCTCCTCTTTAAATAAGTTTACTATTCATTTTGTATCAAAGAGTTTTGTTTTTTTAAACATTTTGAACAGTTTTGAATTAAAAAAGAGTGGTTGTGCGGGGAAGAAAGGGGTAGGGGGGTGAACCTGACAAATCTATAAGCTCATGCCAGCTCACTTTAAACATATTCATGTTTGTTTACTACTTTTTAGACCATCACGAACAAGAGAACTTAGTATTTAAATAAATAGAATCTAAAAAATATCATTTTTTTCCTATACAGTTTTATTCAAAAATTCAAAAAAATATGATCCCATTGAGATCCCAATCTAAAAATTTGTACAAACATAGATGAAATACACAAAAATTTTTGAGAATTTTTTCAAAAAAATTCATTATATGTTTTTCGAGAAATTTAAATTTGAAATTTAAATTTCATTTTTTGAAAAAGAAAATTTTTATCAAATTAGTCATGTTGCATATCCGATTAAGCGGCAACTAACGTACTTTAAAATGCCATTTACCAAATTGTTCTATCTATATTTGGTGCCGAGTTATGGTTCCTTTTATGTACCCTTATCCATGGAAAAACGAGGGTTTTTCCAAAGTTCAAAGTCTCATAAATGAAAAAATAGAGATAAAAATCCAAAAATTGAGACTTTTGATTACCTCAAGGGGTACAATTGATGAGCCAAATGTGAAAGAAATACAAAAATGTAAGGTAAAATTTTTCTCAGATTTTGGATCACTTGACGTGGAATGACCCATTAGTAGAAATAAAGTATTTTAAAAAATACATTTCACTACATTGAAGATTTCTCTTAATCTGCAGGACCAGAGTGCTTCTAATTGTGATATTTTAAAGAGAAAAACCATCAGCAAACAAATCATTAGTGTCAACAATATAAAAATATTTTAAAGTAACTTAAGAATGCAAATGCTACTAAATTATTAAAAACTTACTTTTACTATTTAACATAAAATAATACGACATTTATGATTAAATTAAGTGTGCTTACGGTCATAACTTAGTATTTTAGGATATGTTTTTCAGTATTTAACTAGTGTTTAGTTTTAATAAATATAAGACAATTATATTATTTACAGCGTTCCTCTAGTAAGTTGGCCTCAGCCACTGACATCTCTTTCTCTGGTAATAAGGAAGGGTAGCATGGAATTGAGTTGGGTACTTTAGTATTCGTTTTGCAAATATATTCCAACTGACAAATATCCTTTCCTTTTTCCCAGAAAAGAGGTAAACATTGTCAATAGCTGAGGCCAACTTACCAGAGGAGCACTATTGTCTCTTTCCAAATGAGATTTTTGGTTAAATTTTAGAAACACATATGTTATCTAAAATTTTATTCACATTGTTTTAGTGAGCGAGTGGGAAACTGGAGAGATCCTTCTTATGTAAAAGAAACTTGGGAAGAAAAACCCAAAAAGGAGGAAAACAGAATAGGCCGAAATAATATTTATGAAAGAAGAAATGGTGGTGGTAAGCGTTTAGATCGAGAAGATGAAGATTGGAGTAGGCCTTTACCCCGTGATGATCGCTTAGAAAGGTCAGTTTATCTTTCAATCTGTGTATGTGTATATATATATATATAAAGGATGTATGTTTGTGTGATTGTTTATATTCCTTATACAAATCCACAATTTATGTTTGTTCTTTTCCAAATTTGGTACGAAGATTCTTTAATTCTCTAGAATTCATACAGGGGAGGTTGTCCCCCTATGGGGGTGCATAACCCATGGAGTTATTTCCTTTTAAAATCCAGTTTATGTCGGATCTTTACCGAACAAAGAATAACAGCTTATCTCAAATTTTCCAAATTGGTATGATGAATAATTAAAAATGATCTCCTAAATTCAGAAATGCAATTAATTTTCTACACAAAAATGGTTTAATTACTAATTAATCATTTTAATTGCCCCAAAAGTGCCGCCAGAAGAACCGATCCCTGATTGGCTTTTGCATTCTGCTAATATTTCAATTTTGAAAGTTGAAACTTATTTAACACACACTTCATTAATTCTGTTAATTAAATTTTAATGAATTCAGACTTATGGTTACAAAATGAGATTTTGTGCTGTTATAAGGGTATTTTAAAGAACATTTCTAAAAAATATTTCCATTTATTCTATCATTACTTTAGTCAAAGAGATAAAACATTGTAAATTTGTATGAGGTATATGTATTGAGATTATATTTTCTTAAATTGGCTGTTGATTTGCTTTATATAGGCAGTTATTTTCGCAAGGGCATACAGGAATCAATTTTGAAAAATATGAAGACATACCAGTGGAAGCAAGTGGTGAAGATTGTCCACTTCACATAAATTCAGTAAGCATATAACATTAAAATTAAATTTTGACATTTTTTTTCTTTATTAAATGGTGAGCAAATAATTGATTTAGTCTTTTCATTATCTTTGCAAGCACTTTTTTAGTTTCCAGTCCCAATACTTAAATGTAGGTGTAACTTCTTGTGAAAAAATCAATAGATATCAATAGGGGAGGGGGAAGGGGTGTATTGCTTAACTTCAGATAATATTTCTCAGTAAGTATATAGAAATAAAACTGAACTGTAATGTGCCAACAAAATAAGTTACAACTTATCTTTTTTTATCGTAAAAGCTTAAGATGTCAGTGTATAAAATAATCAATATAAAGTAACAAGGAAATTGTCCGTATATGAGGCGTATTTTTAAAGTAAGTACCGTTTTGGTATAGAGTAAAAACAAGCAAAGATATGTTTTTTTTTTTTTTTTTCATGAAAGCCCATACCTTAAACTACTTTTCTACATAATTGCCACCGATTACAACGACACTTATCATATCGTACAATCAGCTTTATAGTCCGAGAGCCAGTAACAGATATATATGACCAAGTTCCTCTCAAGTGATAATTAGTAAAACGCAGCAGAAAATCGAACTATGAAGCCTCGTGAATGTCAGCTGAGGCTCGGTGGGGGGGATAAGCAGTTGGAACCTCCCACGCTTGAAGAAAAAAAAAAAAAAAAATCAGTCATTTCCTCTCGCCTAAAAATTTACCAGATGATAGCTTATATGTAACTATTGATAAATATATACGTCAGCTGGCTGTATCTTGGTGGAAAAATTGTCAGCTGATACTTTGAAGGTCATTACGTAGAAGTTAGCTAGAAGCATTTACTGACTCACTGTTCGACAAAAAAAAACCTTGAAAATGCTTCTGGTATTTTGAAGGCTGATTCTTATGTAAAATGACCCCCTGAATCCGAATATGACCCCCGTTTTCCCCCATCACGTCCCAACTTTTTTAAAACGCCCCCCTTTTTTTTTCATTTTTCCTTAGTTTCAGGGCTATAATATTTTTTTTGGAGGGGAAAGGAGCCTTATATTCACCAATAAATTTTTTTGGATGTCAAGAGAGACTCAAAGTTTAAAATCATGAGCACCGAGAAAAAAATCGGGGAACTTGGGGGGGGGGGGCATGGCCCCCCAAAATATTTGAAAAATCACCAAAAACGATCTTTTTATTCTAGTTTCTTTAAAAAGACCTTTAAAACATTTTTTTCGGTGCAGAACCAGAGTATAGGATCCGCTCCTATGGCTCCTGGGTCAGAAAAAATTTTCACGCTGTAAAATTTTTAAAAAAAAATAAAATAATGCTTTAAAAATCGCACTTTGCACTCGAGTTTTAAAGCAGGTCTTCAGCCAAAAAAAAAAAAAAAAAACAAAATATTGTGGCTGATTCTTATGTCAAATGACTCCCTATTTCCAAATATGACCTCAGTTTCCCCCCTCCACCCCCTCTTTCCAGAGAGTCCCCCCCCCCAATTCAGAGTCATTTTACTAATTCGGAGGGGAAAAGTACATTACGTAACCCGTTAACATAATTCTAAAAGGCAACAGAGGTTCAAAGTTCAAAATCATGTACATGTGTACCAAAAATATAAACTAGGGCGGTATACCTCCCCCTCCCCCCCCCAAAAAAAAAAAAAATTCAATACTCTGATTTTTCACAAAAAAAAAAAAAAAAAGGTTTAAACCGTCTCTTAGAAAAACAAGAAAAGATTTTTTTTTTTTTTTGGGGGGGGTGGTACACCGCCATAGTTTATATTTTTGGTACACATGTACATGATTTTGAACTTTGAACCTCTGTTGCCTTTTAGAATTATGTTAACGGGTTACGTAATGTACTTTTCCCCTCCGAATTAGTAAAATGACTCTGAATTGGGGGGGGGGGGGAACTCTCTGGAAAGAGGGGGTGGAGGGGGAAACTGAGGTCATATTTGGAAATAGGGAGTCATTTGACATAAGAATCAGCCACAATATTTTGTTTTTTTTTTTTGGCTGAAGACCTGCTTTAAAACTCGAGTGCAAAGTGCGATTTTTAAAGCATTATTTTATTTTTTTTTAAAAAATTTTACAGCGTGAAAATTTTTTCTGACCCAGGAGCCATAGGAGCGGATCCTATACTCTGGTTCTGCACCGAAAAAAATGTTTTAAAGGTCTTTTTAAAGAAACTAGAATAAAAAGATCGTTTTTGATGATTTTTCAAATATTTTGGGGGGGCCATGCCCCCCCCTCCCCCCAAGTTTCCCGATTATTTTCTCGGTGCTCATGATTTTAAACTTTGAGTCTCTCTTGACCTTCAAAAAAATTTATTGGTGAATATAAGGCTCCTTTCCCCTCCAAAAAAAAAAAATATTATAGCCCTGAAACTAAGGAAAAATGAAAAAAAAGGGGGGCGTTTTAAAAAAAATTGGGACGTGATGGGGGAAAACGGGGGTCATATTCGGATTCAGGGGGTCATTTTACATAAGAATCAGCCTTCAAAATACCAGAAGCATTTTCAAGGTTTTTTTTTTGTCGAACAGTGAGTCAGTAAATGCTTCTAGCTAACTTCTACGTAACGACCTTCAAAGTATCAGCTGACAATTTTTCCACCGAGATACAGCCAGCTGACGTATATATTTATCAATAGTTACATATAAGCTATCATCTGGTAAATTTTTAGGCGAGAGGAAATGAGTGAATTTTTTTTTTTTTCTTCAAGCGTGGGAGGTTACAACTACTCATCCCCCCCACTGTGCCGCAGCTGACGGTCATAGGGCTTTATGATACTGTTGTCTGATGCGTATGGCCAATTATCTATCGAGAGGAAATAATTAACAAAATTTTCACCTGGCTCTCTACTATTAAAACCTCCTTTAAAGAACTATGCCGCCACTGCATTACGACCAACCTAACATCACCGTCATTGTCGTCGCACTAGCTAGCCGCGGAGGTGCGGCTTCAGATGAAAAAACAGGTAGTCACTGGATGCTCGATCTGGGTTGCTTTTGCACAAAATCTTCATTAATGAAGGAAGGTCGACCACTCCGTTCCTTGGTGTGCACATTAGAGTGGCCATCTTTGAATGCTAGTACCCAAATCCTAGTCATTCCATTGCTCATAATGGTTTCACCATGTACTGAAGAAATCTCGCGATGAATATCGATAGCTTTTAACCCTTTTGCAGTTAAAAAACGAATTACCGCACTTACCTAACAGTCGGCGGCACTCTCAATCGATGGACTTTTTTTGAAGGTGATTGTACGATATAATAAGTGCCTTACATTTAATTCAATTATGTAGAAAAATAGTTTAAGATATGGTCCTTCAAGTAAAAATACAATTGTAAGGATATTTCTGTCTTATTTACATCAAAACGGTACTTACTTTAAAAATGCACCTCGTACTTTACCCAGGGTTTCCGTTACGGTCGCATTTTTTGCAAAATACGAAAATACTATCTAAATTGCAAAAATGAAGCAAGGCCAAATTAGTTTTTTTGCTCCAATATAATAAGAACAATAAACAATGCACGATCTGAGAGAGGAAGCAAGCATGGTGATATCTAAATTCATCTTATTATTAATCGTAGCCAACATGTGTAAAATGAAATTTAATTCAACATTATATAGTCTAAATGGGCATAAAATCTTCTCAATAAATGTATTATTAACAATAAAAAAAAAAACTTGTGTTCTTTTAATGTGAATTACAATTCTAAATTTTTCACTTTAAATTTAAAAAAAAAGTTACCTCAAGGAATTTATTGCAAGATTTCAAGGCTGAGACATAGAGACAGAAAGATAGTAAACAGATTCTTTTATTTATTAACCTTAAGGATTTTGCTTAAGAACTTTCTTCAATTTTAGCTTTTTTGCTTAAAAACTTTCAAATTCAGCTTAAACCCTGACTTTACCCTTTTTCATTTATGATTCAAATTTAAATCAGGACTCTGAATTAATATACTTGGAGTAATTTTTTACATTCGATCAAGATAAGTTTTTGACTAAATTTTAAAGGCTTATGGAACTAAATTCAAATTCAAATAAAACTCCTAAGAACTGTCTTCTTATTCTACTGGAGTTATTACTGAATCTGTCCTTATCCTAATTAGCACATTAAGGACTACTCTTATTAGAATGCAATACTTAAAGACTCGTTATCAAAGAGGAGGATCCCAGTAGCAGAAATTGCGAGACACGAGACGTACGTCGCAGGTTTTTCAGTACTCTGCAGATAATTTTCAAAAGAGAGAGAGAGAAAGGGAGGGAAAAATCAAATACAGCTCAATGAATATTGAGAGAAAATAAATGTCTTTGGTGAGCCAGAGAGTGATGCTTTTCATCTTCAAAAAACGGAAATTATCCGATGCTTTGTACCTCCACCATACATCTTTAAAATCCTTTCCTAACGGATGGGGAGGCGGATTAGCTGAGTGGCGCTGAAAATCAAATAATAATGGAAAGATATTTTGTGATTGGTTTACTTGCGATTCTTTCACGCCTGCAGAAAACAGTAGAGCCACAGCAACACAATTCAGTGTTGTATGTAAGTAATCAAATTTTCTAAATCAATTATTTAAATATTTATGGTTGGGTCTGAAAAAAAATTCCCTCTTTAAAAAGTGCTTGCTGTTAAGTTTTCCCCCTTGAATCAGTATAGTTTAACAGGTGTTTTTTTTTTTTTGAGAGAGATTTTGCAAACTTATCAGCAGCGAATGTGTTAGAAAGTCCTTAAGTACTCCTCACTTTTTATTTTAAAAAGGTGCATGGACCCTGTAAAAGGTTTGTGTGTTACATGAAAACTTAAAATAAAACTAATAAAAATGCTGCAGATTATTTCCAACTGCCCAAATCAGTGTCGCAGACTGGTTAGAAAGTTTCTGCTTCTGGGAGGAGGATTTTTACAGGCTGTTTCTATGTTTAAAAGATACTTTAAGCAGTGTTCGCGCTGACCTATTTGCTACCTGGGTCCCATGGACCCATTAATGAAAAAAAAGTGAGTCCTTTGATGAAAAAATTGAGTCCCGAAATATTTGAATAAAATAACCTTATTATTAAAATACAAATGTTGTAAATGCATTGCATATATGTTTCCTCAGGAAAAAAATTATTAATTGTGTGCACACTTTTGAATGGAAAACAAGTGAACTTGGTGAATGAGTAAATTATACTAATAAAGGAGTTTTTCCTTTAGTTTTTGAGATCAATATTAATTCAATTCAATTAGAGACAAAAATTTGTTCCTGTAGCTCTTTGGCAAGCCAGTATACTGTCCTCATTTCTTTATCAATTTGCTTTTTCCATTGCCACTTCCGAACTTTTCTTGAAAGAGGACTGTTTAATGATATTTACGGCAGGCAAGCACAACCTTTTTGAAACAGCAGGCTACAAAAGATAGATTATGTTGAGGGTCACACTTCAGAAGGGGTGGAGGACACAGCCTATTATGCACTCCATTTGGAGATAATATGTAGAAAATTGTACAATATGTTGCTTATTTCTACACTCTTTGCAAAAAATAAATAACTAAAACTTACTAAAAAATAAATAAAATTTAAAATTAGCAGGTATAATTTAACTGTCATTATTTTTTTTGTAACTAGACACAGCTAACTAATATTAGTAAAAACATTTGTTTAAAATTGATTTGAAAATGCACAATAATCCATTGATTTCATGTACTAAATTGACAACTTTTCGCAAAATTTGATGCATAAAAAATCAATGATGCTACAAGGAGATAACTTAGATTTTCATCTTAAATTTTTTTTAACATGGGTTTAATATTAGACGTATTAAGACACAAAATAAAAAGGTTTTTATTTGAATTCCTGGTATTGGACATGTTTGAATTCATGACATCAATGTATTCCTAGATGTAAGTACTGTCAAACACAATGGCACAAGAAGCTGTAATCAAAGAAGCAAGTTTTTCTGGCAATAAATAAAAACAAGGATAAATCCATGATTGTAATCTTCTGTTATTTCCTAACACTTATAATCAGCATTTGATTTTTTGTGTAAAGGCTTAAAAAAAAAAACTCTTTGTGGTTGGGAAAGCACAATTATATCTTAAGAATATTTTTAATTATGTTGATTAGTTTATTGAAAAAATCTGTAAACAAATCAGAAAGAAAAAGTAAAACATGCTAAGCAAAATGAAACTAAATGTTCTGAGGAGGAAAATCATAGTTAAATTTCAAGTAGAAAATATGTTTCAATTGCCGTTTTTTTTCGGGGGGGGGGGGGGCAAAAATAAGGCAAGGGGAAAAATACCATTGTATTTTAGCTCTGTAGGCTTTGCACTAGGGACTATTTAGGAAATAATCAGAAAAATAACTAACCAGAAACGGATGCTAAAAGATAGCTGCTCAATCAGTAAAAATGTGCCAAAATTCACTAAGCCTATTTTCCACGTGCTAACGAAAAACGGACAAAAAAGATCTAAAATACCATGAAAATTTCGTTCCTATACGATGTTTACTATTCAATTCCAAGAAAAGAATGGGAGGACAATGGGACAACATGTGCAATGTCATGAGGCTTTTAAGAGTAGGGCGGGGGGGGGGGGGGTGATTGACATGTCCAAGTCACAGCTATGTCCGACCCCCTTCTTAGAACTAGGATTGCCTGGCCAACACAATAGGGGGTCATTGAGTTAGCTGATAAGGATGGGTTTCTTTTATTCTTTCCCCTCCTTTCAGGATTGTAAAGCACTAGTTTTCTGGAGTTTTTCGATTCACACGGGTCCGAAATTACTTTTTGATCGGATTTTTTTTCTCCTGGCATAAACTATTATTTTTGGGTCCCAGGGACCCGAAACGGCGTGAATGTTGCGTCCGTTCTACAAGAATTTGCGTAAAAAACCCGCTATAGCGGGTAAACGCGAACCCTGCTTTAAGAACTTCATCTTTTTCTTTAAAAGTACTGATCTTAACATAAAGAATTCTTAAATACTGTCTGTATCCTAAAACGGTTTTTATTGTTATTCAATGAATGAATGAATGAAAACAAACTGATAAACCGGTTTGAATGTATTGTGTAAGGGTGAATATCAGGAAAAGTGCCAATTTAACTATGGAAATTTTCAATTTTTAAAGATACTCAGAAAATAAAACTAATAGGGTATTTCAAATACACATTAGTAACAATTTTTTTTATATAAAATTAGGGGCATGGTCAAAGTGAACATTTACCCCCATTTTAGGGGGGATTGTCTTTGAGCGTTACCGACATGATGAAAATGCTACCGATCTGACAAATATTAGATTTCACACTTAGTGTACAAAAGTAAACACATTTACTACTTTTTATGTTTAAAAAGAAATAATTATTACTTAGAATATAATAATACTTACAGAGCCTTAACGCTTTTTTGTTTCATAAATAAAATTCGAGACTAATTAAAAGTTAGTTAAAGTTTAAATTAGTGCGACAAAGTTTTTTTCAAACAGAAAAATGGGTTAATAGTTAAAAAATCAAAATAAAATAAAATTCTTAACACAATCTTAAAAAACAAAATTAATTAAAGACAGTCAGAGCTTGGTGAAGGAGGGAGATTTGCACTAAACTGTTCGTAAGTTTTCCATTTTAAAACAAAATAATATTTTTAGGTGCAGTAGCTACGAACGAAGGTCTGAATATTGATATAAAAGAAAAGAGGGTGAAAAATGGCAATAATTTATTTTGAAAACTCAAATTTTGCGGAAAAATTAATGTTTTTGAAGCATTTAAAAAACTATAAATAAACTGCTTCCAATAATGGAAAATTTGGCAGGAAAAGCGATGCACTTGAAATTATCTTTGTTCTTTAAAACTCAACTCATAACACGAAGAAAGAATTGCGAAAAACCATAGGTAACGCACGCATCAGTTTAGTAACAAATATCTTCTGCTTCAGCGCTGCCGACATGACCGCGCCGACATGACAAATTTCCCGCAATGTGATAGCTGAACATCCCTAATTAAAGATTCGAAAATAAAAACACCTTATTATGTCCATAGCAATAGGCTTCTTTTCTATCATACAAAAATAGATTAAAAAATTTATTTATTTTGTGTCTTAATTTCCACTGCCGACATGACACTTCATTTGGTAGAAACAGAAAAGTCAAGATTGAAAAAATCTTACCTGTAATTCAATGCAGCCGAAGTGAAAATTTTCTATTGGAACTGAAACATCACATATTAGAGCTTCACCCAGCGTAATTTTTTGGCGCCAAAAAATGTTTTGTCTATATATTATCATTCCGGAAGTTGGCTCACCTCATGTTATGAAAACTTGTGACGAGCAGCAATTGCTTTTTTTATCGATATGTATTCATTTTATCTAAAACACAAGAGTTAATCATCATAGATGAACATAAAAGACGTTATTTCCTTTAGTATTTATTTCTGCTGGGATGATTTATGATCCACGGGATTTTTTTGAACTTTGCGATTCGAATGTGTGATGCTCTGCCGACATGACATTGAGGCAATAAAAAGAGTTCTGTTGTCACAAATTAAAGTAAAACCTGAAAATTTTGTCATGGATTGTATGTGCGCCACAGTTTACTGTATGAAAAAAGAAAAATTTTTGGTTTTCATGTGGAAGTGCTTGAGAAATTTGTTTGACT
The DNA here is from genome assembly GCA_038373865.1 of Uloborus plumipes. NCBI lineage: Eukaryota > Metazoa > Arthropoda > Arachnida > Araneae > Uloboridae > Uloborus > Uloborus plumipes. The sequence continues at coordinate 47,885 of JAXGGA010007863.1, forward strand.
TAAATTAGCACGTTTCCTGATATTCACCCTTAAATGATTGTACACAAATACATCACGTGAATGAATGATTCATTGAATGAATACTTGATTGATTGCATAAATGATCAATCGTTTGAGCATTTTCAATCAGTCGAATGAATGATTCATTGATTATGATTTATTCATCAATCTGAATTCAGCTCTGCATTCTACCAATCATTAAATCCAAGTATGCAATCAAACAACCACATTGTTGAGTGATTAATTCCTCAGTCATTTATTTTAAGCTACAAATTGCTGTCCATACTTTTTATTCAGTCAAAGAAAGCTTCTTTTGGCATCACTGAGCAGATCAAGGACCCGAGAAATGCATGTTAAAACACTTTAATGAATAAAACTTGAATTTAATACTTGACATGCTGTCAAGCTGTTTAGGGTGGGGACACACCAATACGTACAAGCATTAGTGCTAATGTTTGTACATATTGCTTCATACTTTTTTTCTGCACATATAACGAAATTCCTGTTTTCATTTCCGATAAAGATGGATAAGTACTCATGCTCTATCAGAGATAAAGCTGCCTTATTAACAAAACAAAAATTTTAGATCATGAATGAGTGCAAGAGTTTAATTAGACCATCCGGTAAATCTGAAATTTCTGAAATCCGAACAGGGATCAGCCTCAATTTATTTGGATTTCTGCTGCTCTGCTCCCTCGCTCTTTCTCTCTATCAATTATTTTCCAGGTTAGCCTAAGATTTAAACAACATCTCTGGCTAACCTGGAATATTGTCTACATCTCAGGGTAACCTAAGACAACAACATTCATTTTTTTTACTCATTCGCTCAGATATACTTTTATTTCCTGATTCAGTTGCTCATTTCTCTTTGTTCATTTATCTGATCTCTCATTCATTAAATATTCAGGACTGCTTTTCTAATTGCTTTAAATAACAATCATTCAATAAGATTTGTATGACTTAATTAGCATGCTGTCTGCAATATAAAATTTCAGCATATTGATGATAATTTGTTAGTAGTAGCTGCCATATGAGGTGAAGGTGTAACTAATTTCTTATTTAGAATATTTATGTCCAGTAACATCTTGTGTCAAGTATGTCGGGAGCAACGAGTAAGAGTGATATAACCGAAGTCATAAAAAGTAATGATTCAATTAACATAGAAATTAATGACATACGCCTTGACAAATATAAGTTTATCTTCATGTTCAGACAATTTTCATTCAACAGGCAAAGAAAATTAGCTTAACAATTGTTCTTAAAAAAAAAAAAGAAAATAAAAATTTAAAACTTGTGTATCATTTTACATTAGAATATACATCAAGAGTTGCAGCTATAACTTCAAGATACTTAAATACATGGAAAACGTACCAGATTTGCTCAGTGATTAAAAGAAAATACCTTTTGTTCAAATGTTAACCTTTTCTTTTTGTTGTTATATGATGTCAAATATGAAACCATCTTTCAAAAAAACAAAATGTATAACTTTTTGGAAAAGCGTAATGCATGCGAATAAGCGATATAATGACGGGTGTTGTAACAAGAAATTTATTTTGAATATTATTGTTGATCAATACTGATATTGCCATTGTTTATGAATCAATATAATTATATACTTCCTTTCTTTAAAAACAGTAGGACTGTCAAAACTATAATTTTAATTTCAGTTAAAAAGTTTCTTTTTGCCATTCTCTTTAAAATTTCTGAAAGGCAGCCATTTGTCACTTATGATTTTTGAATAGTTCCACCTACTTTTAGCAGAATGTCCAAAGAAATACCAACGTGCATGGCAAAAATTTACAACCAGACAACTTTACAATTTTTTTTTTCTTCTAAAACCTGGTCAGCTACTAATTGAAATTAAAGCAGAGATATACAAACTGTCAAAAGTGCCGAATTTAATAATTTTCAATTAAGTTGATCAAATGAAACTTAGTGTTCATTTTTTATGTATATACAGGGTGTCCACTCCAATCGTGGACCAATAGCTAATTTCTAAACCGTTAGAGATAAGCATATAGTTTATTTAGGAAAAAATCTCCAAATTACGAAAGGAATTTTGGGTCTATTCAATGTTTTTCAAAAAATCAAATTTTGAAAGAGTTACGAAATTTAA
>JAXGGA010007863.1:52500-60088 GCA_038373865.1 Uloborus plumipes
TTTTTGCTTCCGAAGCAACTGACAACCCAGCAGCAGATTTTATCTTATAGAAGCCAAGAATACAGAAAAGCTGGTAGCTAAATAGATAATTTCTAATAAAAAATATATTGCGGTCCAAAATTGAGATAAAAACTATCCTATCAATTAAAATGAACCAAACTGAAACTGCGTGCAAAATTTGGTTAAAATCGGTTCAGTAGCTGAGGAGTCCATTGGCCACAAACACAGGGACACGTAATTTTTATATATTAAGTTTTAATGAATTAAGGATACGAAAATTTAAAATGCAGAATTTCTGTTAGCTTAGATTAAAATAATTTTATTAAAATGAGTCGTTTAAATGAACTCTTTACAAAAATCACAACCATTAAAACTCATTCTTTTTATTATTGACGTAATATGTTTTCAATTATAAACGTGTGTATTACATTTTATTTTCCTTCTTATTTAAATGTTTTATTTATAAGACAATCTTGATAGTTTTCAGAACTGCCTTTGACTGAAATAATTAGCTTGAACATTGAACAAACAAAATACACATGTCCTACTCCTGTGCAGAAGTATGCTATGCCCATCATTCTAGCGAAAAGGGATTTGATGGCATGTGCTCAAACAGGTTAGGTTTTTTTCGCTCCATTGTTATATGATTCTGTCACATAATATTTTTTATCTTTTTACTTAATTTACCTGTACTATGCTTTTACTTCTAATCAGTATTAGTAAACTTTTAATGGAATTATTTGAAAGTTAACCCTTTGCATTTTACCTATTACTATGTATTATTCTTAAGCATAAGTGTTGTTTTCAGCTTTAATGTCTATCAACCATAACATGTAAATAAAGAGAAAATTGCTACTCTGCTTTTGAGTTACTTATTGTGTGATATACTTAATACTAAAATTTTAATTCCATTCAGTTTTAAAAAGTACTTAATTTTGTATAATTTATGAAGTATTGGGAGAGAAAATATATTATTTTAAAAGTGGTATTTTTGTGAAGTCTTGTTTTATATTAAAATATGCCTCATAATATCCCAATGCAAATAAGTATTTAATTTAGTCAACATTTTATTGCAGGATCCGGGAAAACGGCTGCTTTTCTCATTCCGATTTTAAATCAAATTTTTGAAAATGGACCACCTAAAAATGTTCCAATGGTAAATAAATATAAAAATGCATTCCATATTCCTTAAAAATTTTCTTTTAATAAGCTATTTGAATTAATATCAAGATTATTTGAAATAATAGGGTACAACCAGATAATACATATAAATGGCTACGTAATCATGCTCATTGTACTGTTACTTAATAAGTATTCAAGAAAGTCAAAAAGTGCTAAAGTTGGACCACATTTATAGTAAGAAGAGAAGGTGGTAAACTATTGATTTTACATTGTTGTACTGAAGAAAATCTAGTAAAATTTTTCTAAAAAGTTAAAAGATTACTAAGGATTTTACATTAAGTGTTTTGTTAAATAGAAAACATATTTCAATTATTTACCTAACTTCCGAAAAAAGAAACAATAGAAAACCATAAGCTTTTTGGTTTGTTAAGTTTTATTAAATGCAAGTTTTCCTGATTTAGACACAATTCACCTTTATTTCTAAGCATATTTTACGATTTCAAAGTTTAAAATGTTAATTGACGTAGCTATCGCTTTGAAGCCTCTGATGAATAGTTGTAAACTTATAAATTTTCATACTTTTTTTTCTTATGAATGTTAAGTATACATCATTTTGTAACTGGATTGTTTAAAGGTCATCAAATTAACTTTCAATTTGAAGTTTTTTTCATCTGTATACATTAATCAAGAAAAGCAAATAGGAAAATAAACGAGACAAATTAAGAGTAGTATTTCTTAGAAAGGTTGATTCCAGTGCTCATCAGCCGTGGGGGGATTCAAGAGTGGTCAAATGATCAAAAAATTTAAGTACAATTTAAGAAGAGGATGTTTGTTCTAAATATACACTTTAGAGTCCTGCAATGGGCAAGAAGCACCAAATATTAGACTGTAAGCAATGTATAAGAAGAAAAATCTTAAAACAAACCTCGAAGGTCTGTAACATGTATGTTTAGAACTTAAGTATCCTCTTCTTAGTTTGTGCTTAAATTTTTGACCTCTCTTGAATCTCCCACAACTGATGAGCACTGGATTCATCTTTTCAAAGAAATACTACTCTTAATTTGCTTCTTTCAGTTTCGTATTTGCTTTTCTTGTATAGTATTATGTATATCTTGTATAGTATCTTGTATAGTATGTTATAGTATTTTGTTATTATATGAAGGGCCAGGAGGAAAAAGATGAAAGTCACTTTTTTGTCAATTTTGAGATATCAGTGCTATCTAGGGGCTATGAAGGAGTAGTATCATCTGGTAGAACAACAAGGGAGGTGAAAGATGAGAATCGACCGAAATGTGAAACTCGAAAAACTACAAAAGTAGCTACGAGAAATCAAACTTTGTTCTTCGTTTTTCTCAAAATCGCTTTTTGGTCACTTTCATCTTTTTTCCCCCTGGCCCTTCATATACTTTTCTTATTAGTTTAGCTACTCTGTGCATTTATGGGCTTTTGGAGTGGCTCTTTCATTTTTCTTTATATATTTTATGTACATTATATGTATATAATATCCATTTCATACTTATATATTTAAATGTTCTTGTGTGTTTATACATAATTTTTACAAACTTTCTATGGATGTAGCCTATGCGCCACTCATCGAGAGTAAAGCAATATCCGTTGTCTCTGGTTCTTTCTCCTACAAGAGAGTTAGCTTGTCAGATTTATGATGAAGCATGCAAGTTTGCGTATCGCTCAAGAGTTCGTCCATGTGTTGTGTATGGCGGTGCTGATCCAGCGCTTCAGATGAAAGATTTGGATCGAGGTTGTCATTTGTTAGTTGCTACTCCAGGGCGATTGGTAGATATGATGGAGCGAGGAAAGATTAGTTTGGAAATGGTCAGGTAAGTTTTTGGGCTTAATCCTTATTTCTTCTTTTTATAGTTGACTATGGATGTACTGCTGAACTATTTTTTTTGTTTTGCATAAATAGTATATTATATCCTAAATATAACATTTTTCTTTCAAGTTTAAGTTATTACTAGTTTCAAGTTACATAAATTTGTGATTATGTATGTTTATGATTGTATAAAACAGTTGGGCTCAAAATATTTTCCGTCTTGAACAGATCACCGAACTTGCACCCATGTTTAAAACTATTAACTGGTCTAAAGCTAGCATATTGCAATCAGGGCCATCCTGAGAGAAGACTGCTCCCTGGCGAATATTTTTTGCCCTCTCTCCCTGCACGAAGACAAATGAAGTTAGTTATAAACACTTGAGTACTGAATAAAATGGTCACCAGCCTTCTTTTAAAAACGCCAAAATCGTGTGAGCAGCTGTGATGGGTTTTTGATGGAGAAAAGTACGGACCATTTTAATTATTACATAATTGAACATTAGGGTGGAGTGAAAAAACTTTTTTTTTTATTTTGCTTAGCTTGTATGTGGAAAACGTGCCTTTTGTATACAGTAACAAGTCTGCAAAATCACAATATTTTCTGACAATTTTTTGATCTCCCTTCGCCTCACTGAAAAATTGACATTTTGAGATTTTATGCCAAAATACCGCATTAAAAGACTTTGTAGGGCACTTTGAATGTCCTACTTTTTTTTTCACCTTTTACGTCAATTTTTACTAAAATTGACATTTTTTACTTTAATTTCGATAGATGGCATTAGTAGTTATTAGAAAAATAAAAGGATTTTTTTCCGCCTGTTATTATTAGTTTTGCAGCAGCTATCTTGCAAGCGTAGTAGATATTCAAAGGTTAGTTCCTTTTTATAGATTTGATGGGTTTTCATTTATGATTTTGTTGCTAGATTGTCTGAATTCAGCACGGCTTATTATATTATTGCTAATATTAAATTATACTACTCTTATTATATTACAATACGGAACTACGAAACCAGAACTGTTTCGGTTTTCTGATAGATTAGAATCGAACTTTTTTTAAGCTGAAAATCAGTTTCAGTTGTATATTTGTTTTTCAAAGAGATATTTTCTATCATGTAAAAAAAATACTAAATATATATTTTTTATTTATGAAATAGTAAACATTACATTTATTGTATAAATCAAATCGATGGCAGTCACGAGGCAAAGTTTTATGCGTGATATTTGGGTCTCCAAGAAATTTTCCGTCCAATACTCTCCCAACTTACACCGATGTTATGAAAAAATATATGCAACTACGACAAGACCTTCAGACGGAAAATGGAAAATACCCATCATTTTTTGATATATTGCATAAATTTTGTTATGAAGTGGAAGAGATCTGGACAAAGGCCTCACTTCCAACGGTCAGTCATGCACATGCTATTGAAAAACTGAGATCATTCCACAACAAATACAATACGATCCTGAAAGCTTACAAAGGGAAAAAAAAGAATATCAACTACCAACGGAGACTGACTGATTTTCGTAACAAAGCCAACAGCTTATTTGATCTCAGCAAATGTAGTGCTTCGACATGATTCAAAGTGCAAATGCTCTAAAGAATTTAAAGTTCTGGCAAAGGAACGTATTTTTCTCCATGATCAAAGAGGACCAAGAAAGATGATTATCAGTGGTATAGATAAGGGGGAAACAGCGAAACTGAGGAGAAAAATTAAAAGGGAGCAAGTCATTCTCAATCGAGTAAATATTCTAAGTATCATGCAGAGCAAAAATACATCCAATTTTGCAGATACTGACAGCATTGAAGAGGAATCTCACTCGTTGGGCAGTGGGACAGACGATGCGTACATACCTGATGAAAAACCAACTGAGAATAAGACAAAGAAAAATATGACATGTAAGATAATTAAAATCCCTCTATCTTCATTTGCTAAAGCTTGCGATCGTATCAGAGGCTCAGATAGATCTGCTGCTGTATTGGCAACATCAGTTCTGCACGATGTTGGTCTCGTGTCGCCAATAGACCGATCTAAAGTAATAGATCGAAGTAAAATCCGTAGGGAAAGAAGAAAAACTCGCAGGAAACTCCAAAAAGATGACTAATCAATTAATCAGGCTCATTGTGACATAGAGGGAATATATTTTGATGGTCGAAAAGATCAGACTTTGACACAAGTAGTCGACAGTGACAGCAAGTGACTCTGCAGTGGCTGGTATGTCTGCTCCACGCTAATGAACTGCCTTTGCGCCATCTTTTCCATTCACTGGATGGCACGACTTCAGGACCACGGGGACTTTCTGGAGAAATCGGAAAGCGGCTTGCTACGTGCACCAATCAGCCTGTTACTTCTTTTGAACCCATACAGTTATTAGAGGAGTTATCCAATCTGGACCCGAAGAGGTTAAGCACAGATCAACGCTATCTACTGGAAATGTGCAATAGCATCAGCAAAGGTGAATGTAGCCTTACTTTAGCAAATAGAAACCCTGGTTGCCTAAATCACTCACGATGGATCACTACAGCCAATCGAGTTCTTAGATTATATGTTAGTGAATTGGAACCGTCAGAAAATTTGAAAACGCTTGTTAAATTCATTATTCGTGTGTATGCCCCAACATGGTTTGCCATAAAAGCCCACTGGTCTTGCAAAGATGGAGCTAGGCATCTGCACCAGATGCTTGTCAGGTCAAGATACCTCAGCTCTGAGCACAAAGAAATTGTTGATCCTGTTATTCATCGTAATGCCTTCTTTGCTCACCCGGAGAATATTCTCATAGCAATGATGACGGATCATCGATCACACGTACGTGAACTGGGCCTGCGACGGGTTTTGAAAGCCAGGGCTGCTACAAGCCCCAGTGGACAAATACGGAGCTTTAAGGTTCCCAAAAAACTAAACTTCGACGCTGTCGAATATTTCGACATGATTGATGTGGGATGATTGCCAAATCTCATCGCCTCCCATAATCAAAGATATGACTGACGCTGAACTTGATTACCTCATCTCACCGGAGGTGACACCAAACATCATTGAAAAATTTCCAAATCACACTCAAGCCGTGGAAAGACATGTTAAGCTGGTGACAGAGGCTGCGAAAGCAGTTTGTGGGCACACAGCACGAGATGGGTTCGTCCGTGCTCGAATTGCTTCTCGAGAGCTAATGCCGAAGTTTGAGACAAAACGTGAATTTTCGCATTTCACTTTGTAAATATATTTGTGACATGTTATTGTATTTTTGCATATATGTTATTTCATTTTATTTAGTAGATAGTGTATTGTATTAATTATTATATTTAGGATATATTGTTGTGCTTGATGGTGGCTAAACTGAAAAACAGTTTGTCTGATGAAAAGTCATTTTTTTGCATAATGTCACTAAATATTGTAAAATAAAAGGTCTGGAAGAGAGATCAAAAAATTTTTCAAATCTCCAAATTTTCACACTCTGTTTTAATGACCAAATGGCACATTTTGACACATCAAGCTAGTTGAAATTCGAAAGAAAGTTTTTTTCGGCCATTTTCGCTCCACCCTATTGAACATGTTATCTGGATTTTATGTTTATCAAAAAAAGGCAGGATTTTAGTTTAATATGTTATCATTTAAAAATAATCAAGAGTGCCACTTGACAAAAACTGAATTGTAGTGCAACAAATACTCAGTTTGCAGTGCCCTCTTATATCTTGGTGTCCATTCGGACGTCCTTAATTGCAATAATGTGTTAATAATTTTAAAAACTGATAAAAACTCATGAGGCACAAGCTTTTATTTCTGGCTTGCAAGTAATTGACTGTTTGGATCAAACCTTGTAATGCTTAATTAAAAAAACTCCCGTTTGTAGCTCAGTAGGAGCCTTGCATATATCTACTAGATGCGAGTCAGATATTAGTTTCACAGCAGAGGTGTGAGTGATGGGTGTGCTCGTCAAATTTGAAAATCTCTTAGTATATTCTTGCATTAAAGAGTCCAAGATACTAACATATAGGGTCTGCTCAAAAAGTAATGCACATTTTCTGTGAAAATATATCTATTGATCGTAAATGTATAAATGTTTTAAATCATTCAAAATACCTTCCTCCTGCGTCAATACACTTCCAGAGGCGTGTCTGCCATGCTTGAAAGGAATACTGAAAGTCCTCCATAGGAATATCTCCCAGGTATTATTACATGGTTTTTGAGGTTTTTCACTGTTTCCCAATGTTTTCCTTTTAGCATTATCTCTAATCAAGGAAACAAAAAAAGTCGCAGAAAGCAAAGTCGAGACTGTAAGGTAGATGGTTGATCACCTGGGTGTGGCTACAGGCCAGGAATTTCGTAAAAATGAAGGACAAGGATTTGCAGATCCTCGGTCACTATCCCTTGAACCGTTGCCATGCATATACTTTTGTATTAAGAGATTATAATTTGCTGAGTGCTCGATCGATGTTCGGAAAGCAAAACTTTGAGCCTATGATCCACGTTGTCATCGGTTTTAACCTTTCTTGGGAGCCCAGAATTGTGTCCGTGTCTCCCGTCCTTCTTTGAAGCAAACTGGCTACTAGCTGTGATGGAAAAGTGGAACCCAAACATTATCTCACAAGTTTATTGCAATGCCATGTATATTAGCGTCACAATAAAATCATGCTCATTA